>JAOBYK010548337.1:0-12163 GCA_025434845.1 Phenganax subtilis
GTTCCAGTACTGAAGTTGCGAGGGGACGTGCAATCCGGGAGGATTTTGAACGGGACACTCAGGGACACTCAAGGACACTCAAGCCACCTAGTTCGAGGCAGTCACTCAAGGACACTCGGGGACACTCTGGGACACTCCAGAGTGTCCTGGAGTGTCCTTGACTGTCCCTGACTGTCTGGGTGAGAGTATCGCCACTTTTTTTCCTTGGCAGGTCGAATCATATGGTCCATCTCGGCCACAGGACCAGCAAGGACCCTTTGAAGCTAACACGCGACGCAGCATCACGTCACCAAAGCTTCTGGCAAACCCTCCTGGCCATGGACATGCTCATTGGACAGGAGGTCTGGAACACCACGCAGGGGTTCCGAACTGGTGGGCATCCATCAGCAAAACTTTTGGCAAGCTCCTTTCATTGCAATAGAGTTTAGAAAGCACAGCAGACAGGGGCAAATCACTGCGTCTCGCAACCTTCCCACAAACCTACGTCCCTAAGGGGCGGAAACAGAACTCGGGGAAGCTGACACGTACAACCAGCTTTTCTTCATAGACACACGCCTCATGGACGAACAAAATTAACCATGCTGCAAACAATGTTCTGCACATATGCAGGTGTTCAAAAAAAGAAATCAGGCAGGTTGTTGTGACCAAACACATGACCTCATGACACGAGCGAAGACACAAGGGTCTACTCAGGTAATCCAAGGTCATCAGTGAATCTCAAAGAAAGACCTGGGGATGACCAGGGTTTGCTGAAGCAAACTGGGAGAAGACCTGGGGGGACGCCCCTACCCCTCGAGAGGCACCCAATGCCCAAAACAAAACACTTCCAACTCCTGGCTTGAGTTTGGACACGTCCAATGACAAACTTCTCGGAAAAAATAACCAACGATCGGGCCCTGTAGAATTTCAAAAGCATAGTATCCAAAGAATCCTCCTTGAGGCAACGCCCTGAGCCCATCCTTGGCCAGGATATTGACGCTCACTTTCCTTCACTACCTGGCGTGAAGAAAGCACACTCAATATCCTACATACTGGGCTTTAATTCCGGGACCCGTGTGGGAAACACACAATTGTCGCCAGAATTCTGGTTAAACAACTTTCTCCATGTTTAACGCACCTACCCGGTGGTCAACATGATTCATCAGACTTCATCACACTTTCTGGTCCATCTGTAGCTCCATGTCGCCTGCGGCAGGCCCTGCGAAATGGTCCCGCGTCCGGGCCTCGGAATAACAATGGACAGGGCATCCTAGGCAAAAATGGCCCCAGAAGGAATAGCGGTGTGGGAAGATGAAAGGACCAAACCCCTTACAGGGCCATTTTCGTCAGACCATGCTGAGGTCACCCATTTCCCAGGTCGATTCGTGTCACAAATGACTGCAACACTCTGCAATGGCAAAAGATGGTAAAGTCCTCTGACCTGATCTTAAGCAGGCACGGGTTGTGTTACTCTGTGACTCTACTTCATCCCTCCCCTCTCAATCCATGGCCTGACCAGTGAAAGGAGAGCTTTCGATGGTGCGTGTGGCGGCCTCACACGGATCGGTCGGCTCATTCTTTTTGGACATTGTTCTCATTGAGTGGAATAGCGCAATTTTTGCTATGTAACATGTTTGCACTCTGGTATGTTGGCCATTGTGCATCTAGTCGTTTTTGTAGCATAGCATCAATGGTCCCTAGTACGTCGAAGGGTTGAGAGCGAAGTGCACGACATCCGTTTTCGCACAGATTATGGTTGTGAGCTCGCTGTTGCAGATGCGACCTGAGACCAAATGCGGTTCCGGCTTGATGCGGATACGGCGGTCGCACTAGATCCGCTTTACAGGATTTGCAAGATCGACGCGGCCACGCAGGGTACCCTCCTGGCGCAGATGTCGCGTGCACAGCGACATGACATGGCGTGAATTATTTGCACAACTATGACGTGTCCAGATGCGAATTTTGTGTGTGCAAACACACACCGTTACATCAACAGCTCCAGCCTGACCTCACATTGGAAAATGCTCGCTGCCGCAGGCAAGCTGGGAGCAAAGTTCTAATGCTGAAGCACTCTCGGTGATGTGGCACCACTTTCTTTTTCGGAATTGTCGCACCAGATGCCCTCGCGCCTTCTGGTCCGTCTGCTCGATGTCGATGAGTTTGGCAGCCGCGAGCCTGTCAACGGCCTCGACCAGGGTATTCGCCGGTCCGTCGGCTTGTTTTTTCTTGGTCTTGTCGTCTCCACCCTTCTCACACAGGCTTCCGAGGCGGTTCTTCAACTTCTTCCTGATTTCCTTGGTGTGCTGTAGGTCGTCGGAGCTTGGGGTGGTGGTAACCACCCACTTCATCACCAAGTGTGATTTGTCTGGGTGCGACGGGACTGACACAGGGCTCTTACCTGACGATTTCTTCGCCTCCTCGATCAAGGCAGCATAGTACTCCAGCTGGCGGCACCAAGAATGGATTCCATACTGGACCTCGAGGATCCCGATATGATTTTCTTGCGGAGCAATCTGGGAAATCTGCGCCAGGAATTGACGCATGCGGCCCACTACATTTGCACACCTGAGGATGTCTGTGTCCATATAATCCAGCTTTTGTTCCCACGCTGGATGCAAGTCAGCCGTCCGTTCCTGGAAGTCGTCTACTGCTTGACCAATATGTTTGTACCATCCTTGTGCGAACTTGTCACACACGATGTCTTGCTCCGTTGCGGTGTTGTTCTGGGCCATCCAGCGGACAAAGTCTGTCAGGAGGCGTTGCGACTCGGTGGTGCTTTGCTCTGGAACGCAAGGTGGCCGTGTGTTCTTGAAGCACATGTGTAGCCTTTTCGGGAAGCCTACTTCGCTACTCTTCGCAATTGACATGACTTCCATCACCGGTTGAACGTGTCCGATGCACCAGTGGAAAAAGGCATACTGTGGGTTGTCGTCAACATAGGCGCCTACGATGGATTTGTCAAATTCAGCGTGAAGCCACTTGTTTAAATGCGTCTTACTGGCCAGCTTTGCGAGGGGAATGGCTGGATCAGTGAAGGTAGTCTTGTATGTCTCTGAAATCTCGGAAGTAAAGAGGCCACTGCGCTTGTAATGGAACAGATTGTTCCGGTGACCCCTCAGAGTCCCATCACTGGTGAGGCATTTCCCGCTGCGTAGTCCATCGGGCAGCTCGTCGCACTCCAGCAGATCCAACATCCATTTCTGCATGCTAGATTTGCGCCTGGATGCTTGACTGCCGAATATGCCTGCAATGGTTGGTGCGCGGGCATGCTTCTCTGCCTGGTTCATGCGAAGACGAGTTCCCTCATGCTCCAAGAAACCAGTCAATGCGAAGAGGCCTGGTAGGGTTCGCAGGGAGTGCGTTTTTTGAGATCTCTTCTTTGTTTTGGCGACTTTTACCCGGCCTTGCATACAGGCTTCGTGACACCAACCCTGCTGACGACAAATCGTTTGGATCGCCAGCACGAAAGGCATTGGGGCGATGAGGGAGATGTCAAAGCTGGGGTCATTCCCGACCGTGCAAGGATCAGACTTGATGGCCACCGCCTGGTCGAGCATGTGCGACGTGGCCCGGTAGAGGTTCTCAGCTGTAGTACATTCGTGAAACAGCTGCTCAGGATCGATCAGGCGACTCAGCTCCTGGACGCAGTTTGCAAAGCAGAAGGACGCACATTACAGTACTATTGACGAAACGTCGTGTAATAAGTACAAACGCATTACATGTGTTCGGGCAAGTTTTTGTTTAGTGGGGGTGGTGGCGTGTCTGGACTCTTTGACTACATCAAAGTCCTCGGCAGTGCGACAGGTCTGGACCTTTTCAAGCAAGCCAGCAACAGGGTCGGCGCGGGCTGGGTCGTTTTCAGGCTCTAGCGGCAGGCGAAACTGGAAACCCAACCGGTCATCTGCAGCCCGCGGACTCAATCCTGAATGCTGCGTCGGTTGAGTCGGCGAGAGGCCCTGGCTCATGGGCGTTTCTACCGGGCTTGCAGGGACCAACTGCTCGCGTGGGCTGGCGGGCGAGGACATGATACGAAACCAAAGCGCAAGATTTGTCTTTGATCTCTGAAGGCCAAATGCGCTTGAGTGCGGACCGGACAGCGTGGAAAATGCGACGAAACAAAGACTGCCCTGCGTGCGCCAACGATCTAGTGGTATGACTGACTGAGTCCCGAGTTCTTTGACAGAAATCCTATTTTCCCGACTTTGTTCTCTTCAAGCAATTAAGCCTTTGTTTGGAAAACACTACCCTTATAGGCTTACTCCCTCCGACTCAACATGAACGGCCCATGGAAAACCCGCTTCTTCTAGCTTAGGTTAAACCAAATTAGAACGAAGTTCTTGACTCATTCACTGAGACATCTCGCAAAAAGGGATCGCCTTGGATTTTTGCTCGCAAAGCTTCATCACGACATAGGAGCTGCCGCCCAAGAGGTCATCGTAGTGACTGCCCAAGAGTGCGGATGGCAATCGGATTTCAAGGGTGGAAACCCCTCTTGTCAAACACCGTTGAGAACTCTGTTTTTTGGCCTGTGGGCCTGCCTCCTTACTTATTTAAGTAGGCACTTGGACACCTGCCTAAATAAGTAAGGGCGACACTTAAGCTTTCTAGTCACTTGACACAGAATAGTTGGTGCTTCCCTGAAGAAACGCTGGTACTGATTTGGCTCCTAGAATCTTAGGGAAACTTGCATCGTGCGTTGCTCTGCGAAAACAAATCATGCAAGTAGCAAGTACTATGTTCGTCCATTTCTGGATTCGGAGAGTGGGAGCGCGCACCAAATAAAGTCCATCTAGGAGCTGGCTAGATGAAAATGTCTGAAAAGGGGCCGTCCGAACGTCGACGATTGGACGGCCCCTTTTCGAACGTCGTTTCTGACCACAACAACACAAAGACAGGTTCAGAGACGCTCTCGACTTAACTCATTGAACCCTAGTGGGGAACAAGCATAGAATTGGCCAGGCTTGGGGTGTCTATTTGTTCAACCTCTGTGGGACACCGCCCTGGCTGTCGTCTGCACCGCCCTGGGTCTCTCTGAACATCCGGCTAGGATTTGTCACCGTCTGCCGGCCCCACAGCAGCGCGCTGACAGGCGTCCCAGCATCTGCAGCCGGATGGCGCTGACTGCGGCACGCCATCGAGGGGCGCCACCTGCAGGAAAGTTCCCCGTGTAGGAGGTGGATGATTGGAAAAATAAAGGGAGAGAGAAAAAAGATAAGGGGGAGGGGGAGAGGAACAAGTAGTTTTGCAGAAAAGTAGTTCCAATATGTTCCAATCAAGTAGCTGGCTAGATGAAAAGGTCTGAAAAGGGGCCGTCCGAACGTCGACGATTGGACGGCCCCTTTTCGGACGTCGTTTCAGACCCTTTCTTTTGAACCTTGTTGGATTTGGGAGGCCTGATGGGTTGACTCTGCGACCCGTGGGTCTTTTGCATAACCCACTATTCTCCGGGTCTAACGGTTTATCAAAGGGCTCTCAACCCCAAGATTTCCAAAGTACTCCAACAATTCCCACCGTCTTCTCAGTGCTCACTTCATCCACCTTCCTCTCCATCTGCTCCAGCTTCACGCTGCCTTGTAGACTCTTGTGGGTTGAAGCAAGAGTGGAAAATTCTGGCTGAGAGGGAGTCAAGTATCCTTTGATAGACTTGGGACACAAACAATGCCCGATTGCTTGTGAATCAACACAAAATTGGGTGTCTATTAGACGAGGGAGGCCCTCCCAACTGACGTGGAGAGGGTGCAGCCGTTAGCTTCAAGTCTGCCTCCGTTCCTTGCAGCGTAGCCGTTGTGTTAACTTCTTGCTATGCGCGCGGTGTCTCTGTGAAATAGACGTAAATATATTTTACTATCTACATATATGAAAGGCTGCTTAGATGTTCCCTATGCTCTTGAGGTTCTTCCGTCCTCTCCGGCGGGGCTTCCAAACAATATTCAATCGTCTTGAGGTCCTTCCGTCCTCGCCGGTCATTTTTTGCCCTCTTTTCGCAAAGAGAATACAATACTATGTAGGTGTATAGATAGGCATAGTAGGTGCACATTGTGGGATCAAGAAGAACGTGCTTCTATAGAATACACTGTCATTGGAGCAGGCACAATAATGATGCCAGCATAGACCCGAAACAGCTTCAATACGAAACGTTGGGAGCAATATTAGTGAAAATCGATTTTTTGGTATGCCCTACTTAGCAAATTGCTTTATCCGTGATTGCTGTCGGCATCTACTTCGCTAATTGCGAAGACCAGAGAAGGGCAGATCTAGATCCGGCTACAGAGTTCAGGGACACGGCCAGTCAGCGTGTCCAGGCTGCTCAGCGCGGCTAGAGGACAAGAGAAGAACAAGAGGAGGACAAGACCCGGCCACAGAGCCCGGCCACAGAGTTCAGGGGCGCGGCCAGTCAGTGTGGCCGAGCGCGGCCGCAGCATCGAAGCAGGTAGCATTAGGACCATTAGGACATATTAGGAAGATTTGAAGGAAAAATCTGTCTCCCTGAGCCTTCCGGTCCCGCAGAAAAGGCGAGAATGCTGTCTCCCATCGCACGCTGCTTGCTTTTCATCACGCTTCGTCCAGGTAGTCCAATTCGTACCGGATATCGCCGGTTGCCAGGTAGGCTAGGACTTTCCAGAGCTCACAAAATGAGAAGCAAAAGAAGGTTTCATCTTGGCTTTCAAAAGAGTCCACTACTGGCTGCAGAGTACGCGAGTTCCCCGCTAAGGCACGCATCTGCACCAGTAGTGCCCGGCGAAAATGAACGAGTTGTGCGGAAAAATGCCGCATGGCCCCCATGCCACAAGCATCCCGCAGGAAGCCGCGGCCGGCGGGCTCGGACGTGAGTAGATTCAAACACATCCGAGCACCTGCTGAGGTGAAGCCAAAATGCTCGTTCGCATGGCGTGTCCTTGCAGCAGCTGCATGAAAAGGCTGAAAAAGGGGAGCCCGTCGGAGCAGTTGAAAAATGTTCTTCCCCGTTAAGGGACCTACATGCGGCCACGCCAGAAGTTGCTCACACAACCCCTCCTTCGAGGTGTGTTGAGCTTGACCGCCAGTGGCCCCCACTGGCTGCACCCAGGCAAGCTCAGGGAGGAGGACATCAAAGGCAGCGCGCACGTATGCTTCCTGGTGCCGGACACTGCCACTGCATTCATTGTGCAGCCGGCGATTTGGACCGAAGCTTTGGGAGAAGAGCTGCCGAGGCTCCACACCCTCTCGCCGTGCTTCAGACAAGAGCAAATCCAGCCCGTGCTGCAGGGAATCCCACGAGGCGTGGAACGCCTGCAGCCCGGCAGCCGCACGGCTCGATGTCCTGGCCATCACGTAGGCCTTCCATTCGGCCTCCTGGGCGGAGTGTGCCCCCGCCAGGGCAGAGTCGAAGAGTGCAGTGCAAAAGTCGAACATTTCGTCGTTCACCTTCATGCACTGCAGGACATTGAGCACTGTCGTATCCTCCACAGCTCGCGCCCCACCCGCAGCATAAGCAAACACACCGGAGAATTCCATGCGGCCGAGCGCAGCCACATCCCGGGGCAACCTGCTGTACCGAGACGCACGGCTGTGGCCACAGCGGTTCAGGGCCACCCACCGCCGCACCAGCAGGAGAGCGGCTGCGTAGCGCAAGACTTCGTTACGCCGGACAGGCGTACGGACCCCCAGGAGGTTCTCGACCTCCAGCGTCCACGCGTCTACCGCCAGCTGGGGGAGCCGCGCGGTATCCGCAGTGCGAGCGCGCCGCTTCGCCATTTGGGCAGAGGATCGCAGAGGGGCAAAAGAAAAAGAAACCAACAGAGGCTGCCTGAGGCACGGGTCGCGGAGTGAACCGGGATGTGCTTATAGGGAGAATCACGTCACTAGTAGATTATCCCTTGCGCGCCACACACGCCACTCTTTTTACCTCTCGACCATTCGCAACCCTGGTGTGGGAAGAAAAAACCTAAAAGATCCCAAAGACAGAGAACGCAGCCAGGCAATGCTTCACGGCGGAGGTTCACACAACCGCCAACAAACGTTGCCCTCCAAGAGCAACCCCACTGGCTGAAATGAGGCGTGGCAAAAATGACGACCAGCCTTTCAAGCCAACAGACTTGACTGGAATAAAGCATTGCGTGCAAATTGCAGGTTTTTTTTTGTGCGCTCGCTCACACGTCGCAAGCCGAGAGTTTTCCAGGACATGAGAAGGAATTGTGGGAGTGGGAACTCATGCCGTAAAGAAAATCTACATGGAGGGGTCGTTTCGTCAACAGCTGAAAAAGACGTTGGCCAACGCAGGCCTTTGGACAAGACCTACAAGAAGCTTGCGACCAAAAGCCCAATGTATGTATGCTTGTGTCCACAACTTGCAGAAAATTCCCCCACGCCGCGTGTCTAAACCCTCCGTGCCTGCAATCGAGGCTTCGCTTCGCAGGAGAGGCAGAGAGATCGATGCAACCAAAGCCTGCTGAGTTCCACGGAGCACATGCGACAAGCGTCATCCATTCCATTCCAACAAGAAAAGGCCATGATTTCTTGTTGAGTCACCATCTTACTATGGGCACCTAGCAACCGCATGTGTTGGAGACTTCAACATACCTTATGGCCTTATGGCGTTGGGAAGGTCGTTGAAGCTTCTTAGTAGCAAATAGCTACTAGTAGGTCTTTAAAGCTACTGGTAACAAGCTTTGTAGTATGTCTAGGAGTTCATTCCAATCTACCACCGATCAGTCCTGTTCATCCAGGAGGACTGCAAATGAGAGAACCCATCTTGCATATCATCTTCCAGGCCATGGTCAGGGTTAATGTTACTTGGTGGTTGATCATCAATATTCCAGCTCCCCCTTCTCAAACAAGGTGTTTCATGGTGTTTCCAGCTGTTTCGGCCCCAGTGACATCCTCACGGGGCATGTGATTGTCACTGGTGTTTTCAATGTCTGCATTGTTTGCATGATCCTGAAGATTCTGAAGAGAAGCTTGAAAATGGCATTAGTATTAGCAATGGAATGTACTAGTACTAGATCAATATTATATATATATATATTTTTATACACCCCCAGCCCCGCTTGCTACGCCTTGCACTGATACCCAACCAGAGTGTGGGCGCTGTCGCTGCTGGCGCACTGGTTGTCTTTCTGGGCGAGGCGGTCGGCGGTCGGCGGCGTGTCTTACCGCCCAAAGGTGTTGAAGTTGACTGAAGCATGGGACCTAGTGACACCGATGGGACTTTATGAGACCTGGAGAGGGTGCCAAGGCTGATGACTGTGCAAATGTTGTAAGCCACAACATGTCCATCCCAAATCAACCCATCATGTAGCAACTTAGAGGATCCATCATGTAGCATCAATCACCCATTGGGAAAAATCTTTTGTGAACTTGTCCCCACGGGATTGCAGCTGTCGAATCTGAGCAAAGATTGCAGTTCGGATCTGAGATGCAAGGGAACATAACCCATAATTACTGGAAGACTGTTTGGGAGCCAAGCTCAAGCATGTCCCAAACCATCTCAAACCAACAGAATTTTATTTTGGGCAAGTTTTGCTATCTTGGACAAAAAGAAGCTGTTTGGCGGGATGCCCTGAATCTTCGCAAAGTCTGAGTCTACGTCTACTTGTGCCCCAAACTTGGGTCCCAGCGCAGCAACCGTAGTGAAGGAAAGCTCTCTGACAAATGCTTTGTTCCTGAAACATGTTCGGGACCTCGGGCAGCACTGACACACTCCCAGACCCCGATAGCTTCCGAGAGTTCGCATGGCATGTGTGCCAAGCTGTTTACCTGACGCCGACACGTACTCTATATTTTTGGAGTAGGGCTTTTTGAGCGCAGTCCATGTAACGACATTGGTTATGCGTATTTGTTATTTCCTTGATGCCGTTCGTGCCGGACATCATGCCCTGACTGGTCTGAACGATTTCTGAAGAAATGCTTGTACATGACTAAGAGACCCGCCGCGATCTTTATTTGTGCACCTGACCTGCAAAACCGGCACAGGTCAACGGTTTCTCAGGAGAGTTGAAGAAACACATCTGATGTCCATGAATAACTAAGAGGATGTACTCTCAGGTCAGTATGTCGGACAAGTATCAAACAGCGTTGAATACCTCCAAACGAGGTGTTAATCATTAAAGTACTCAAAGTTTGTCCTTTCTGGCAAGGTATTGCATCCCAACGTAAAGCTTTCAAGTTTTGCGTCTGTCCGCACAGAGCGGCACCACCCGAGGCCCGTGCGAGTCTTCCACTGGCCTGAACTGCGGAAGAGAACAAGAAGACCAAACCCGAAACCTAGGATACAACCTTCTAACAAATCTTCATACATTTTCAAACCAAATGAGTAACAAAGCCACATCATCACAGCATCCACCTAACCGGACACAAACCTCCATGCCCAATCAGCTGAATCACTCATGTGGCAAAACACGTGGGCAGCTCACTTTGCATCCTTTTGCATTCCTTTTTGACGGGTCCACTTTTTGTCTTGGTAAACTGCAACATAGGGCTGCATCATAGACTGTGGGTTAAACATCGTTGAAGGAATCTTCAGACACACCAACATGCCATATATATAACCTCCAGTAATGAGGTTTAGGTGCTTCAAGCTCAGGCCGTGACCCTGTGTCAGCACAGAAGAGGAAGAAGGTCGTGAACCACCTGCAAATTTTCAAGAAGGAAAGGGAAAGCACCTGAAAGGCTCCTGGCATTACTAGTAGGAGCAAGAAGCTACTACTGTAGTAACAATGTTGCGACGTAAGCTCGCACATGCCAAAGCACACCTGATATGAATGTGTCTGACTGTCCGACCTCAAGTCACTGTGCGAAACCACAAGACCTAACCAGGATGGATTGTTTTTCTGTGTATACCTCCACTAGCTTTGTGGATTTGGGAGTTGATGTCCGTGTGATAGCAGAACTGGTAGAAGTTGCCGTCGCAGTCGTTTGCGTCGCCGTAGTGGTAGCAGTAGTGGCAGTGGACGGTGGTAGGAGTCGGTAGGAGTAGTTTAAGTAGCGAGCAGGAAGAAGAAATGCAGTATTATATAGCAGGTGGCGGGCAGCAGATAGAAGGTGGTGGTAGTCGTCGTAGCAGCAGTAAAGTAACATTATGTAATATAGTAATAAATGGTGTCAGTTATATATACGAATAGTAGTAATTACTAGGAATAGTAGTAGCAATAGCAATAGCAGCAGCAAAGAGCGTGAACGCGACTCGTTGGAAGATGTTCGTGTCCCAGGCAAGGCGGATCTGGAGCTTTGCAAGAATCACCGGATTTCTCAGCCGTCCGTCTTGGAGGATCACTAGGCTGGGCGGATTTCAGGTCATGTGAGTGAGGGGCGAGACGAGAAGTGAAGCATGTTGTTTCAGCCCAAGGAAAGCACCAGGGAGAATCCAGAGCCTTTGATCATTGGTCCTTTGCCACCAGCTGTCAATTTTCTTTGGAATCTCTTAGGATGTTGAACAACAGCACCTCAAAGCGGCTGAGAAGAACGACCAGTTTGGTATCCCTTTGGCCCCCCGAACGACCAGTTTGACGGTGCAGCCTTTGTCTTGTTCGGGTCATCCGACAGGCCGGGCAAATCGACCGAATGACTCCTCCGAGAGATCGGAGAGCGCTGGCCGACTGGGTGTGTCAAGAAGGCAGACCCAGCGGGTTCATCACTAGGAACAAATCATTTCGGATTTTTTCGGCCCACGACACCATGGCAGATCGGATGTTTGGATCTGTTGAAGCTGTGCATCTCTCAAAAGGATTGATCTCAAATGATCTCAAAATATCTAAAAGCTGCACCCACCAAGAATCCTGAAACCCAAGATATTGCTACTTTGGGGCGTCCATCTCAGCTACTGCTTGAACAATTGGCTTCATGATTTCATGACATCCGAGACGCTGTGAGCCGCTGATCACCGTTCCGAGCAGCATGGAAAGATTGGGTTGGATGATGGATGAATAGAGGTGGTGTTTGTTCGTTCCAAACAGACATAATGTTCAGCAACAACAGATGATCTGAGACAAGCCTCCAGTCATTGCGAACTAACTAACAAAATAGTGTTTGTCTCAGAGTTCTATGATCTAAGGCTATTTGATTAACTGCAGTGCTTTCGACCGGAGCAACCGCAGTAGCTTGGCCAGAGCCCACGTTGCTTGCCTGAGAGCAAGAACTGGCAATAACATGTCTTTTTACTGACCGTTGTTGTTTTGATGTTTAATGAATTTGTTTACGAGAAACTATA
>JAOBYK010548448.1:0-12162 GCA_025434845.1 Phenganax subtilis
CGGATTGAACATTTTGGGGCATGAGTTGCGAAGAAATGGCAACTTTTGATCTGGATCAGAGTGATCGCTTTACAGGATACAATTCAGGTAAATTCAAGCTTTGAAATCTCAAGAGACCGTGGGCCTTCCACGGTTCGGGGCGGTGTAAAAACTGATGTGCCTAACAGTGAGTTTTTGTAATGACCATGCACCAACCCTGAAGTGAGCAGCATGATGGCAGCATGTCGTGCAACTGCTTATGACTGCTTTCCTGCTCCTCACTTAGCGGACTGTGCGCTCTGGGGCTTGAGCGCCTGAAAGGGAACATCTGGCCTGTTTGTGACCTCGGCAAGCGGCAAGTTATGGCGTTTTGAATTGAAGAAACTGCCAACTCAACTCATGCAGTTCTTGGCTCACCATTGTTCAATCATATTCAATCCATTCATTCTGCGAGAAGATTGCTGAAGCTACCTGAACACCAAAAACACGTTCTTCTTTGTTGGGCTTTTCAAACCATTGCGTATCATGGTCTCAAATGCGCATGGCTAACAAGAGAGGTTATCATTCCTTTACGGCCGCAGTGTCAATGTTTGTGCGCTTGCTATTCGTGCTTCTATCGATCACAGGCTTCTGGGTTTCAAGTTGAAGTGAGAAAGCAACAGCTGATCGCTGCGTGCACTCTGGGCTCCCAGTGACTCGCGAGGCTCTTGCATCCTCTCACCGAAGTGCCAGGCCTGCATCCCGTCAAGAGAGAGATCATGATGCAACCAGCTGATACACATGAACTTTAGGAGACCTGTTTGTTTTTAGCAGCTGAACATAGGTGAGTCCAATGCCATTGGCAGCGGTGGAGACGTTGAGTGATGAAGAGTGCTTGAAACCCACCACGATCCCGAAGCCTCCAGCGCAGCAGCGTCCCAAGCGGCCCAAGAGGCCTGGCCAGAAACGGCGCGCGCGTATCGCGAAGAGCACGGCTGATCCTCAGAAATTGCGGCATTTGATTATGGCAACATGTGGCTGTACTCTCTCCTGTTTTGACCCCTTTCGCCACAACTACTCCTTGTGGGAAAAGTGGCTCAACCTGCGAATGCTCTTTGACAAGATGACCAAGCTGGAGAAAGATCGGTATGCCTGGTACTCAAAACAAATACAATGTGAATCGATTTGACTCTACCAGTTTTTGTGTAGTTCAGGTGCTATATACACATAGTATGTGGGATTCCATTCATTGCATTCAGGTCTATGACCTCATCCACAACACCACTGAAGCGGCTTGCAGAGGCATCCGTCATTTGTCCTATGAGGGATACTTAGTCTGTAACCGTGGTTTCAGAATACTTATGGGTATTGGACAGGGCCGCTTCGCGCGCATGAGAGCCGCAAGTCGAGCAGGGGAGAAATTCCCGCCATTTGATGCAAGGTACATTGCCCGGGGGAAAAAACCACCGTCAGAAGCACGCTCCAAAGTGCATGGATTCCTGTCCAAATTGTACTATGAAACTGCGGAGTTCATTCCTGACGGCCTTAACAGCAACAAGCGGCCCCGACAGGGGGACAATCGTCGTGATCGTGAGATGGATCGAACAAAGATAAAGCATTTGCCCCCAGCAAGTATAGGTGATTACCACCTGCAATGTGTGGCCGCTTTGCCAGAGATCAAGGTGAGCAAGAAACTCTTCGTTTCAGTATCTCGTCCATGGTGAATACAAACAAAGCTTTCTTTGCTCGCGTAATCGCTCAAAGTCTAGTTATATAATGAGTTGATGCCTGCCATAGGCTTAATTTCAACTGCAAAACGAGGTATGGCAAGATGACTTCGACGATCGTTTGAGGATACGATTTGCAAAGCATCACAGTAAATGCTCCCAGTGTATCCGACACCGCTTGGTGCTCCGGAAGCTAGGACAGTGCCCAGCAGCAAGGCGAACACAGGAAGCTCTTCTGCGAAGGCATCTCACACGGCAGCACAGGGACAGACAAGCTTATTGGGATTTACGGGCCCAAAGCCGCTTGCAGACCAACCACCCATTCGTGTACTGCATCACAGCCATAATTGACTCAATGGATGCCCAGAAACACTCCTGGCCCCGCAGCAAGAACATGGCAAGCAAAGAGTTCAGCGCCTTCAACAGACCGCGACTTACATCTACCAGCTTGATACTACATGGCCACATGGTCACGGTCAATCTTTCGCCTCATTTTATTTCCTCCAACTCCTCAAGGAGCACGGAAATTTTGAGCAACGGATTGACTATGCTATCTCGTGAGGTAGATCTACGGTACAGCGTGCTCCACATCCAGGGAGACAATTGCTCGAAGGAGCTGAAAAATAATACGACGTTCCGGGCAATAGCTTACTGGACGGCAATGTCCAAAATAAAAGCAGGAGAATGTGGCTTCCTCAGCTCTGGCCATAGTCATGAGGACGTTGATGCTATGTTCAGCTTACTCAGGGCATGGCTGCAGTCGCATCAAGAGCTTCCCACCCCTCAAAGCTTCAAGCACTGTATCCAAGAATGGTTCGCTGACAAGGAACGACGGCCCTTGGAGCAAAGATGCCGAAAGGTAAACCTCATTACGCAGTACCGCGATTGGTCTCTTGATCAAGCTTACTGTTGAAGTACGCATTTTGGGTCTTTTCAATGCTCACTGTTGGTGTCATCTTCTCTTTTGCTCAGCCTAGGAAGACTTTCTTTTCAGAGCAAATGGGACATTGCCATCTCACAAGATGCGGCGGTCCAGGGGCGCCACATCTTTTCCGATTTGATCGGATTGGGGACATAGGTCTGGTGAGTCATCCTTTAGGTTACGCGAAACAATTGATTGATGTTTGCATTTGGCTCTTGAACTGACACAGTCAACAGTGTGCCTCTAAGCATGCTTCTCCTATCAACCGTTCTATACCACTAATGTATATAAATGTCGCGCGCGCTAGGTGTCCCGAGGGCGAACCTGGACTGCCGCTTCTGGAGCCGGATGCAGTACACACCTCATCCCTCAGACGTTATCTTAAGGACTGTGAAACGGGACCCCTCATGGATGAAAACATGCTCATGTCGAACTGCAACTTGCCCCTTCCAGGACGAAGAGGTTTATGAGTGATGTACATTGGAGTGAACATCAACTGTTGTTCTTGCCCTATGACGTGGCCAGGGCGTGCTCTGGCTCTCCACCAGGCTCTGTTGAATGAAACACTGATTCCACCAAATTCGGCCCTGCATTCCATAGTCAGTTTCATTCTGTGGTGCGTTCACCTGTGGACGCTTGCTTCCTGCCAGTCTTCCTTGAGCCCAAGACCATAAGCCAAGAGGAGGCCAAGGCTTTCAAGAAGTATACTGGGTTGATGCGCCTTAATCTCAGAAACGTCGATCCTGATTCTGGATTCTATGGATGGTTCCCACTTGTTTGTTTCTGTCATCTCTTGTTTCCCTTCATGGGGATCAAACCACAAGGTGCATATCCGTTTGAGATGAACTCAGCTGCCAAAGAATTGGAAGACATTGCCAATGGGGTGGTGTCCCATGAACCATTGGCGGATGTCAGCTGGTCAGATTCCTAACAATCTTTCATTCATGTCATGTGAAATGGAGTGAATCTGTATAAGACTAGTAGTAACTAACACTTCCACCACAAGCTCAAGAAACGCTCAAACAACGGCTTTCTTCTAAGGGCTGTGCCACACGCTGGAGCAGCTGTGGGGCCTGCAGTGCGAGCGGGCGGGAGATATCAGGGTCGAGACTTTGAGGCAGTGCAAAACTCAGAACTCTTGGTGATATAGAGGCAGTGATATCTTGGTGATATTTGGTGTGAGATATAGATTCCATGCAACCCACACGCCACACATCACACCCATTGACTTGCCCCCCTAGGCTCCAAATGTTTTGCGACTAGGGCAACAACGGCCGCAGAGAGCCGAAGCTGAGCGGTATCGTTTGTCAAGACGATACCAAGCGCTGCACTCTGCAGCAGCCAAGCTGTGGAGATCCGGGGTACCCATGGATGATGCTATCGGCATAGTGGCCGAGGCAATGTCTCTTAGTTAGCGAGGCTGGAGGCTGAACCGTTTTCTGTTATATTTTACCGAACACATTCACAAAGAGTTTTGTGAAGAGCGGTAGACTGACACATCCATTTTGTGAAGAATAGTTTCTGCCAGCTTTGGTTATGTCAATATATGTTATTTGTTGCCAAATAACAATGAATGATCCATGTTGCAGTGGCTGGCAAGTGGGAATTCTGGGATCGGTTTTTGTGAAGTATCAGCCTGACCCAACTCTGGTTTGTGAAGAGCTGTGGCAAACAAAATTACCGCTTGTAGAAGCAACGTGATTTGTGAAGAAAGTTGTCGTCTTTATTCACGAAATGGATGGTGCAGCTCAGATTGCCATGTGATCCACCAATTATGGAAATTGTGCGGCATTGATCGCAACTGGTCTCAAGTGTTTTGTGAATAAAGTGGTCGTCTTTATTCACAAATGGAGTACTTCAAAAAGCAATGCATTTTGTGAAGACTGTTTCAAAATCAACAAGTAGTCTTAAATCGAATCGATGCCCACCGGGGTTTTTGGATCTATGGCTCCGAGCACGGGGTGTCTCCACAGCACCGATGACCTTTCGAGAAGGAGTGACTGTGCGTAGCAGAACAAATCGAGTTGCTAACTATCTCTTCACAAAAAACATTGGTTTCCATGCGTACACACCAAGTTGTGTGCCTTGTGTGCCTCGGCTGCCAGGTCAACCGTGATGGCACCAAAGAAGCGACCTTCGGACCAGTCGCAAGGACCAGGAGGGCGGCGTCAGCGCACCAAGGGGCATGAACTCCCCGGGGTTCCCGCTGATGCTTTGGCCATGCCCCACATGGCGATCTTTGAAAAATGGATGCCGCTTTGAATGTAATTACATAAGTCGGGACAGTTTGCCTTCAGAGATTATTTGGATTGATCTGGTCATATTGCTCTACCAGCCCAGGAACCAGAACGTCATTGAAAAACAAAAGACCCTGGATGTTGTCTTGACCGAACACCTGTCCAACGAGGCCCAACAGTTTTGCTCGATGGCGTGGCAGCGTACATACATAGACACTGTGACATACCTTGCGTCTAACAGTCTGACAACTTTATATCAACAAGTATCCCGGATGTTCGCGATCAGGAAACCGCTGTTGGCTTCTACAAGTTCTTGGAGGTGACCTTTCCTGCGGTATGTGGTGAGTGCAAAGCTGAGCTGGTGAGTGCAAAGCTGGTGAGTGCAATGTTTCCTGTTCCCCCCGACGGCCGCAAATGAGGCAGTATGCAAGTTTGGAACAACTTCGACAGACTGGTGGCACCTTGTTGCGGCCCTGGCAGTTGCCACACCGGAATGACTTTGGTTTGAGGGGCACGGCAGATTGTGTCATTTGACTGAGTTTAGCCTGGTAGTTGCTTGCCTTGTGTTTTTGCCTTGCGAAGATTCAGCTTGTTCAACTAGTTTCGGAACCAGGAAGTGCAGCGTTCTCTCTGCCAACTCATCCTGCTCAACGGAATGCTCACAGACGCCAACCTGCCGGGTGTGGAGAAACTTTGCGTCACCCTGGTTCAGAGCAACTGGCTCACGCTCCCACTGCACAAGATTAGCCGAGAGGACATCGGTTTTGAAGCTGCTCTTGCTCCACCTGAGTCATGTTTCATGGTGAAAGGTTGGAATAGAAGCGTGGCCTTCTTGGGAATATGTCTGGCTGCATTTATGGATTCGTCCCTGCTCGATGCATTTCGGATGCACTTGTGGAATTGTGCATGCGTACAGTACACGTGTAACATGTTAAAGCCATTGCAACTCCAGGCCATGCCATCTGATGTCAAAGCGTCACTTGTCAGCAACCCTTGATGTCAGTGATGGTACACGCTGGTCGGTGAACACTTGTTTGGAAGGACTTTCTCTACAATGCATGCGACTGTCACCAACGCAGACTTGACACAGATCATCAATACCAATCGAGGTCACAACCCCTGTCAATCTTGTTTGCGTTGCGTGCTATGTGAGCGCTTGTTTTCTTTTTTGTGGGGGGCTCTCGCAGGCTGCACACTCAGCTCCACCATTCGCCGCAAGCCGAATGCTTTTAATCTAGTACACCAACTGGAGCTGATGGTGAGAGGAGGCCACAGCCAAGAGCATAGTGTTCAAGCTTTGGAGGCCTGATGAGACCTTCGTAAAACATAGAAGTTAGTGCACGACGCATGGAATTGATCTTTACACTCAAATCCCAATTTAATATATGAACTTGGTTGGCCCTCGTTCCAGGCAAATTCTTCGATCGCAGCCTTCGCTGCTGCATACTCCATCGGAAAGTTGGAATCAGCCGCAGCAGTAAACCTGCTGAGGAAAATCAATCCTGAGACGAAGGAGTCTCTGACCTTGCTTGTGAGGCCAGGCTTGTCCCATGTCAGTGTTAGAGTTCACCTGCATTGTCTTTGCGCGAGTTTATGCATGCAGTTTCAACCTTATTAAGTTTTTCTAGTCCAGGACTTATGGAATGCCACGGTTTATAACTCACGACGCGTTGAGTGGCAACTTATTCAATACCCAGCATTGCACGGCCACTGGAGTGTTTCTGCCGTGGAAAGCCGAACTCACCAATTCGCCAGCGCTCTTGAGACTCCTGATCAACCGGCTTGAGAAGGATTGGTGCGCACTTCCAGTGAAACAGCGGCGTCCCTGGAACCAGAAAGATGTTGAATCTCAGTTCAATGTGAGAGTCTATTCTTGGGGTCCGGACAGTCCATGTCAACTGCTTGGGTCATGCCGGGCCTCAATGGTCAATGCAAGAATCTTTCATTGAGTGGTCCAAAATCCATGCTGTCTTGGAACCAAGGAGGTGTTGCAGAGGTCATGTGGCGCTTTCCTATCTTGCTTGGATCAGTTTCTAGCTGCTGTGCCAGCCACCTTTGCTGACACCTGCTTGACGGAGATCCACAAAACGTTTCCCAGCTACACATAGCTACACACGAGAAAATATGAACCAAGAAACCTATGAATCAAAGAAACCAATGAACCAGGAAAATATGACAGACAGGCTTGGTCTAAACATCGTGTCAAATTTCTCTGAGGTTTGAGCTGCGTCACGGCGACGCGGACCTTCAGGCGATGCTGGAGCACAGCGTGCCACCGGCTTCGCTATCGAAGGTGAGCATTTTTGCAGCTCATCTCCAGCGCTACCAAAACAAGGCCTGGCTGTTAATATATATATATATTATATATGTATATCACCTACGACAATTTTGCAAGGCTTGTTTGTTTTTTGGACAACAGGTGGAGGAGGAGACCCGCAACAAAGCTGCAGAGCTTCCTGGATTTAAACATTGGTTCACTCGTATCACGCAAAACATCTTCATGTGTTGAATCTCACAGAACATTTGCCAGGCTTTCTCAGCAGTTGCTCCAAACGACGTGGCAACAGTGCGAGCTGCAAATCGATAGCGACATCATGAAGCTCAAAGAGTTTGCCAAGAAGTTCAATCTCTACGCGCAACAGCAGGCGCCAATGAATGGCAAAGAGCATATCTACTAGATGATCAACATTAACTTTGTTGAAAGATGTGCTGCAAGTTTGAAACGGTTCTCTCTCCAAATCTTGTCTAGGGTGCACTGGACTACAAGCACATCAATGATCGGTACATGAAAGGCAAGGATTGGCTCCAACTCTTTACGCAAGAGCGGCATTGCATGGTTCATGTGTCCTCGCTCGTGCTGTCCCATTCAAAGATCGTGAGTATGCAGCAAGAGATGGGTTCTGACGGGCCCCTCAACTTGAAATCAAAAAGTGAAGAAGCAGTTGCAAGAGAACGGGCCTCTGCGTTCAATCTATGTCTTTGCCTGAGGCTGACGCTGTTGATCGTCGATGCCACATTGTGGCCATCACGCGCCTTGCTAAACAAAATGCTTCAATGACTGCTTCAATGCAATGAAGTCTCAAGCCAGTTTTGGCGGTGCATTCCTCAAGCCAGTTGTGCAACTTAAAGAGATCAATCCCAACCGCAGGTCAGCTATCAATCGACGAGGCGGTCAGCCTCTGCCAGACAGTCAGCAGCGGGAACAATCGCAGCCTGGCCTTCTTTTGCCTCCCGCAAACTCACACCTCAACAAAGCGAGATGTGGTGCTGAAAAACCGGAGACTTTTGGAGGATAAGGTGGGGGGGTGCCTGGTCAGCATGTCTTCTGATTTCTCTGTAAAAGGGTGAAGCGTTTGGAAGTGCTGTAAACATATCTACATTGAGGTTGAATCGCGCTCCAAGTGGTTCTAAGGTGCATGGACGTGTACGAGATCAGCCTCCATTTCTCAGATTCGCATCATGGAGGAGACCGGCGTAAGAAGTCCCAACAATGCCCTTTGGATGCAACAAATATAAGCATCTATTGATACTTATTGCAATTGCAGGACACCAAACATATACAACAGAAACAATAGAATCATCTCTGGTACCAGGCCTGGCGGCCATGTGCGGGTCTTCATCGACGGTCTTTGCGCGGAGCAAAGCCTTGCTGGGGTCGATCAACGACGTGGAGAGGTCCAGGGTGAATGATTTACAAAACCCTGACCCAGACCATGCCCTTGCTCCTCATTGGAGGGCTGCCAGCATGCAAATTATTGTTCAAAACATTTCAAAACAAACAACAGTTGATTAGGCTTACTCGTTTTCATGTCAGTAGGTAAAGCGTTCTGGAATCCTAGGTGCAACAGAGAGGGGTGGGTGCAACGGCGAACATCTTGAAGCAGCTCGTTGACGGAGTAGCCAAAGAGACACAATCTCTTCTGGTTGTTGACCTGCTTCCTTCGAGGCCTCCAATCCCTTGAAGCTTCTAACCAGAGTAGCAAATGTCTACAAACAATGTAGCAAATGTAGCAGGACTGAACAAAAATCTGGCTGTTTTCATCGGCGAATCATGAGAGGTTCGCGGAGTGGTCTTCGGCGTGCTGGGAAATCCAGCAAAGCTGGTTGTTGGAGGAAGACAGGAGCCTGGATGTCAGATTTTTGGGTGTATACCATGAGGACAACGCCAAAGAGCTCACATTATCCATGGAGGCACTAGCTGGAAAGGCCCTCGATGGGTTTTGGGACAGGTCTGAGAAGGCGGGCCCAAAGTGTCGATCCGCCGCCACCTTCCACGAAGAGTTGCCCAACCTGGAGTGTCTGACAATCGTGGAGGGAGAAATAAAGCTCTTTGAATAAAGCTCTTTGTAAGTTTTCGTTCAGTTTCTCGGTGACTCTATGTGTCTTTACTTAGATTCATATATATATATTACGCATATATATATATTATATCTAGTACGCGTACCTGCGATTGTTTGGAGAACGCTCTGGTTCTAAGGGTGCCGGAATTGGTGTTGCAAAAGTACGCAGGGCATCACTCTCTCAAGGATGCCACCAAGAAACTCTCCGATGAATTGGATGTGATCCAGGCAGTGAAATCTTTTCACACAGGAGTGGCCAAGCCTTCATCGAGTTCGGCGACCGCCACTGACACTCGCACCTTGGCGAATCCAGAGTGGGAGGGTGCTCTGCCCCACAATGTGCGCAAGCAGCTGGCTTTGACTGCTGTGCCTACCAGTTCATTCGAGAGTTCCACGACGTGGCTAGGTTTGAACATCGCTTGGAGATAAGTTTTTCGTTCAGCCCTCCTTTGACAGTTGCCGGCCTTAGCCCAAATGATTGACTGAGCAACCATGCCCGAATCGAGGGTGAAAGCTGCAGCAGACCTTGGCAGAGTCACAGGTGTCCAAGTCTGCATCGGCTCTGACGACTCTGTGTGGCTTCACAATCTGAGCGGATCCAACTTGGATGTTCCTGCTGGAGAGCTTTTCGGCTTTAACACTGGATCGTTCGTGGAGGTTGCATCAGGAGTGATATTTTCACATATGTTCACCAATAGTTTGCCGATTTTTCAGGAGAGATGAAATTACAACTAGCTTGTCAAGTAGAAATAGAAATCTGAACAGGAGAGGGGGACTGCGTAGATGGCCACCTACCTTGGATCATCAAGGATGACAAGACATTGCTGTCTCTGGATAAGAGCATGCAACCATTGGCAGAAATCTTGTGCAACATCGCCAAGCAGCGTGGGGTCACGGAATTTCGCGTCATTGACCACAGCTTGAGACCACAGGCGGGGCGATGTACGATGTAGACTTGAAAGCCAACTGTTAAAGCATGGAAGCCAAATGGCTCACAACGACTCATAGTTTTTGATTTTGCTAGTCTGGAAACCTTGAGTTTCCCTTCAGGTGGCAAGTGATGGGACCAATCGAGTGCTACAATACAGATACTCCGTCTCGGCCAGTGGCATGGTAAATGCTTTCCGGCCCAGGGAGCTGACGAAGGAGGCAGGCGAGACCGACAAGATCCGGGCGGCTCAGCTCGGGGCTTTGTTCAGTGGGCGCTTCTCACAGCTGCGTCGCGGTGATAATGCCGGTATCATCTGGGAGGCATGGTGGAAAGAAATATCAACAACAGAAACCATAGCTCAGACCATGGTGGTGAACGCTGACTTAGACTTAGATGCTTGCTCATTGCGCAGTCCAACCTTCTTCAACCGACTGTGCCCCCCTGCCGACCTTTCCAAATCGTTTTTTGCCTCAGGTCAGGATCGATGACAGCGTTCCGGCAGTGCTGACGCCGCTCAAGCCCAAATTTTATCTTTTGGGAACTGTGTCCATCAAGGATGGGCATGCTGTCAAGCTGGTGTGAAACCCAGCAAATCCAGAGTAGGAGGGTTGGGGTGTGCTAGCTCAGGACCGGCTTAAAAATTGGTTCTCGAAGGTTTCAAAACAGGTTTGATTGATTTCCAAAGATCCAGTGTTCTCTTCATGTGGGTCTGTCCTGGCGGCCCTTGCGCACAGATTTTGAGAGGCCTGGGAGTGAACCTATGACCTGAAACTAAGCGCTTCTACCGTGCAAAAGTTTACTTGAGGCCCCCGCTCGTCGTCTGAAATCTCTTCCTTCATTGGGAAGAACAGGCAGTGAGAAGCATTGTTCGGTTCGTGAAAGCCTGGGTTCAATACGAGTCTGTAGTTTTGACATGGCTGGATATCTAGCCCTTTGTGCCATGGTACTCCAGTCCGTCGATGAATTGTCTGATGAAGGTGATGCGAATACACCTCAACCTAAGGCTACACCTATGCCGCCTCTGAGGCCTGGTAGTAAGGGCCCCATGATCCCTCCCCCGTCGAAGACACCGAAGTCAAAGCCAAAGGCGAGCAAGAAGACTGCGACTGAAACAGGTGAATCTGGTTCCCTTCCTGTCGTGAAGAAACCAGCTGCAAATGCCTCCTCCGTGATGAAGAAGCCAGCTGCGTCGAAGTTGGCTTCCAATGAAAAGCCTGAGAAGGTGAGCGTTTCCAAGGGCTTGTATAAGAATGGAATGTATGGCTTCAAAATCAACGGCCAAGAGAAGCTTCGAGTGCTTCAGCGGCATGCGTTTCAGTTACACTGTGAAGCAACTTCTCAAACAAGCTTTTGTGAAACCAGTTGTCAATTCTTTGTACTGAGTTGAAACCTGTGGATGGCATCTCCCCGGAAGTCTTGGCTGAGATTGCGGCCATTCGTCGGCATCAAACATTCATGTGGCATTGGAATCATCTAGATACAAAAAGCATGGTTGGAACAATGTTGAAACATGGAGCTTTATCTAAGTCTGCCATGCGAAGTGAATTGGTGCGGACTTTGGGAAATATCGAAGCTGCCTCGTCTTTGAAGGTCTTTTGTTTGCATCAGCATCTTTGGGTTTGAAGGTGTGTGCAGTGAGTCACTGAGCTCTTCGTCAAACATCTTTCAAGTGCTTGCAGGACAACATGATCCGTGAGGAGCTGCAGAAAGCGAAGGTGCATGACGAAGCGGCCTCGGACCCTGAGACAGAACAGTTGGATGGGAACGCTGAAGGGGAAGAAGAGGAAGCGCAGGAAGATGACATGGCCATCGACTAGTCTCATGTCTTCAAAGTGTACTTCACACTGTCATTCAAAACTGTTGAACTTATGAACGTATCAATTCAACACCTCTTCAACACCTCTTCACCCCTCTCCATTTACATTCCAGGTGATGGCCTTGATCTACTCTGATGCCGGGCGGCGCTTTTGTCAGGACATCTGAGGAGGGGTGACCGGCTTCTGTATGTAAATACAAAAAACAAGCTAGTGACTTCTCCTGTCCACCC
>JAOBYK010548559.1:0-12161 GCA_025434845.1 Phenganax subtilis
GCCTTTGGGGGAGGGGGGGGTTGAGGCAGAATAGGATTCTTTCAGTGGCACAAAAATCAATAGAAACACAATACAAATATAGAAACAAAATACAAACAACATGAAACAATGCAAAAACGCTCCGCTCAGATCGCTCCTTTCTGATATATTTATACAGTAATTATGTATATAGAGTTATATATCAATAAATATATATACAGTATATGCAAATATGTATATTTGCGTGGAATGGGCCATCACGAGTCCTGGTTGCTCGATTTTCGATATCAAAGGTGAATGAATGTGTGGGACCTCACGCAGGGATGAGCTGCTCCAGCTTTAGGCTTTGAACATGTTGAAACAAATGTTGTTATCTCGATTGCTGCAACACCTTCCAAAATCCTTTCAACCTACCTTCCCTAGTCTGAGGTAAATGGGAGGCGCGAAGGATCAACTGAAGAATCAAGTTCCCGAATCCTTCTGAATTTCTCAAACCAACATGGACCGACCTGTGCATCTTCCTGCACCGCCAAGAACAACAACTTCCTCCTTTCAAGATGTTTCGTCTGCACCTCTCATTCGTCTTTCATCCCCTCATCAAACCATATCAAACCAACATCCCCGCTGCACGGGGTCGGCCCCACCCGGCACACCACCACACTCCACCTTCGCTTCCGAGCCGCGCCTCCATGAAGCGCGAGGCCAACTGTGGCCGCTGCGTGCGGATCGCCGCTTCCACCGCCTGGGAGCACAAGGCCTCATCCAGCGGCTCTGAAAGCTCATCGATCAGCGAGAAGCTTCGGTCCACCTGGATCAGGGTGGACGAGCTCAGTGGTATGGGAGAGGGTGAAGGAATAGAGATGAGAGCACACAGCCCCATAGCAGGGAGATTTCGGGATTCGCGTCACAAAAAATCACTGGTCATTTGCTGTGCAAAGTTGCAACATGATTTATGAACTCAGGTGAGATTCCTTCTCCCGGATGGAGGGACCCATCCGTTTGGGATTCTCAGTGGGCATGAGAGTTGCTAGAAACACCCCACTTGAGCAGCCAACAATTCTTGTTGAAGTGTGTTCCCAATCCATCCAATCCTATGGAGCGTGTTCCTGCACTGACTCAGCTCAGTCATAGAGCTTGGAACTGAACACCTCGGCTCATCCCCTTCAGATCAAGCCCGTAAGATTCAGTGACACTTGGTTGAAAGCCAGGTCTCAAAGCCGTTCGTTCCAGGTTCCGCAAAAACGCGAGAGCCGCACTGGATGAACCGTGGATGGGTCGAGTCCCGATGCGGGGAAGAGGGGCAGAGTGTCTTCTTCCCGATCATTGGGTGCGCATATCAAGAGAAGGGTTATACTGTATGTCTACAATAACATGATATAACACGTGCATTGTATAGCATATACATATATATATATATGATATATGAATATATATATATATACATGATATAATACACACTATTTTCTCATAGTATCCACTCCCTCAAAAAATCCTAAAAGTGGACATGGCTTCCAAACCTGGCAACTTGTTTCAGGGAGTGTAAGTGATTCCAAACATGAGAACCCCGTCCTTGCTCCTAGTAGCGATGCCCTTGGCTACTAGTAGCGTCCTTGCTTCTAGTGCCCCCCCCAAGCACCACTTCAGAGGTCCAATCGATTCCGCCCACCGGCCTCGCTGGGCTCGGAGTCGGGTCCGATCCTGCGGGGCGGTCCGTTGGAAGTGGGCCATTCGGTCGTCTCAAACGATCAGGTTTTCAAGAATTCGAACACCCAGGTTTGGAAGTGAAACTTCAATATATCTGTGGGTCTGCTCGAAATCTTCCTCACTGTCGAATGGGTTGGTGCCTGCTGTATGCAAATGTATGCAAATGTGCAAATTGTCAGGGCAAGTCCCCTCTCGCGGAATCGGTTTTTGCGGTTGCTCTTGATCCCAAACCAGTCCTCTTGAGCAAAATGGAACAAGCAGCATTGGTGATGCCAAAGTCTGTGCTTTGCATCCAGTCCTCAGTTGGAACCTATGAATGCATGTCAAAAAAAATAAAACCCTGTAAACTGTAAACCCACATCTGCTGGACACATCTCATCCTTTCATATCCTTTTTACCTCCTTCGCCGCTTGCTTTCTCTCCGAGCGGCCACGATGCGCCAAACGCCTTCCGCATCGTGAGCCCGGGTGCGGTCGCTCAGCAGCTCGGCGATGGTCACCTGCCGCGTCGGTTCCGCTCGTCGCTGGGGGGTTTGGGCGTTGCTTTGGCTGCGCAACCAAAACACCAAGGAAGGAGGATGGCCCAGGTGCGAAATTCATGACGAAGGTCTCCCGGGTTCTTTGACGAAGGTCCCTTTTGAGACTGAACTCATCTAATGTAGACGGTTGGTTGATCAATAGAACCCCCATGTGAAGATGCATAGCTGCATAACCATTGTGGTAGGGGTCCTTAGTAATCAAAAGTTACTGCAATAGACTCTCAAGCACAGACGTCACTCGTTTTGGGTGGGTGAAGGTGGAGTCCGCCAGGCCTTATTAGCAGAGAGGCCATGCTCCCTCATGTCCCGCAGCAAGGCCTGTGCCTGGTGTGAGGCCAGTGGTTTTGCACAAACGGTTTGCACGTCTGGAGGCGACAGATGTGATTCGCGCCCTGATAGCGACTTCAAAGTGCACAAAACATCAAACACACACACACACTGTCAGAAAGTACACATCAATGACTCGTGGCCAAACTTTTGAGGGCAACATAAGAAGCAAACTTCAATAACCAGTATATAATGTTCTGCAAATTCATGCAGTGTAAGTAGTCTTTGCATGCCTCTATTTATTCCTGACACCAATATAATTACTGACAATATCTGACCATCTTACAGAGACCATCTCAGCCAACCACTTTCTGAGCACCTGCTAAAGAAGACGCTCCGAAGCCAAACAATGCTTAGTGTTTTCAACGGACTTTCTTTTTCTGTGTCAGCACCGCTCGTCTGTTGCAAGCGAGGCTTCTCCCACCTTAGCCACAAAGCTCACAACATTCACTGAACGCGGAACGCCTATGACCACAGGGGAACAACTTGTCAATTGCAGCAATGCTGAGAAGCACACCCAATGTGGGAGCAGGAAACCGTAGCATGCGTTCCTTTTTGCGGAGTCAGAGGAAGGTCGCTCGCAACAAGCACACTGGTGAGTAAGTGAACAGCTCCGACTGAGTAGTGGGCTCATCTGTGTCGCGAAGCTTTGAAGACATCCTTTTTTCTTTCTTCCAAACACCATCCTGAGAAGTCAAGCCAACAAAGACTCGATCAAACACAACGAGGAGAAGGCCAAACAAGCACCGTCAGCTGCATGCATGACTTGCACGTGCTCCTGCTGACTGTAGATGTCTATCTGAAAAGCAGCGCAGGACACGGTCGGTGGGATCTTCTGCTTAATGGCCTTGGTTGTCTGTGATCGACACCCACGCAGCCTGTGGGTGGAACTGGTGGAACTCAGCTGAGCCGGTGGCTTCTTTGAGATCATCCACCTCAGCCGGGGCGAGAGTGAGTGTGGCTGTGAGTGCCCAAGAAAAGAGCAGGCAGGAGACATACTGTGTGTTGTTTTTTTTTCCCGTACACATGACAAATGCAAATTCATTGAATGATCTGAATTCCAGTCTGAAGACCGAGGTCGAAGCATTCGCCAGGTCCTCCCCTTTGACCTGGAACGGATCACCCACCGGAATGAGCTCCTGCAGCTTCAAGCACGGCGAAAGGAGTCACAAGCAATTGTCTGTAAATCCATGCCCAGCTGCGTTTTACGTGATTGTTCAGGGTAGCCTTTTGCAAACAGAACAATGCCTTCACCCCAAAAGCTTTCAGCAAAAAAATATCATCGACAGTCCTTCGAAAGCTTCCGGATGTGCCTCACCCAAATGGGTGATTGTGTGCCTTGCAGGGAAGGCGTTGGGGGAAGGTGTCGGATGCCATCAGCAGAGCTGTGTGCCTTTGTTTGGCCCCCTACTGCAAACCGTTGTGCTTTGAACTATGTTTGTTTCGCTCCAAACAAACCTATTTTCTGCACAATAAGTACAACTCAACATAACCTATTCGTTGAAGATAAGACATTGAACACCTTGCGAATTTGCGAAACAACTCTAATAGCTGTCCTGATGTTGGTAAGCGCGTGTTCTCGAGCTCATGCGCAATCCTCACCTTCATATGATAGGATGGTGGAACGACAGCCCATTGATGGCCAGTGTCTGCGAAGATCGCAGGCAAATTGAACTTGATTGCACCCTTAGCAATGAGCACACCGACATTTGCCTGCTCAATCAACCTCGCACCTTCATCAGCCTTCACATCTTCGACCAACGAAAATCCTTGCTTGGCCATCAGTTCTAAGTGGGTCCGCGCCTTTGGGTCCTTGACGCAGGACCCGAGCCCGGGGCATTGGATCACCGCAAAAGGATCAAACGCTTCTTTCTGGTCGATGAGCATGTCCAAAGCTTGCTTGGTTGTGAAAATATCCCCGCCAAAATAGGCGTAAAACTTCTCTGCTAAATCCACATCCATGCCCCAATCCTGCAGCATCTTCAACATCTCCGGTTCAAGCACTTCGCCGATAATCATGACCTTGCCAATATCTCTGTCGAACCCAGCTGCTTGCAGCCGGAAGGGCAAAGTGAAATCTGAGGAGATCAGAACCAGGCTGATCAGCTTGTCTTGTGCCCACTCGATGAGTGTATTCAACTCTGACTGGGATTTGCTCATCTCACTCTGTCCGTCTGAAAGCTCCCTCAAGCAAGGGTCTGCCTCGTCAACAACAACAGCAACCTTCTTGGACAAGCCTTTCACTTCTCCCAGAAAAAGGCCTAGTCCAATCTTCAACCCAATTCTATCTAGGACACCAAGTAGGGAGTTGCCGAAGGGAGAAACTACCTGGCCCACTGGTCCATCCACAATATCCTTGAACCGAACAAACAACTGGCTCAATGTCTCGCGCAACTCCTCGAAGTCCTCCTTGTTCAACACTTGGTAGACAGCAGCTGCAGCTAGAGATTCGAGCAGACTTCCACCGGATTTCATGTTTGCTGGGAGAATCACGACTTTGTCTCCCGAGTCGCACTTACGCATGGCCACACCCGCTAGAAGCGACTTGCCCCTTTTCTTGCCACCCAAAACCACAGAGGTCATACCAGCCTTTTCCATGGAATGGACCATAGCATCGATAATGCCACTGCGATCAAGCACTTTCTCAGAGTCATAGTAGGAGTCCATGTAGTGCTCTGCATGGCCCTGAATCGCAGTGATGAAGGCTTCCGGTTCCGACTCGTTGTTGCTAGCCGCCTTTTCAACCGCTGTCCACAACGTCCATCGCTGTACATCACGCTGTCGAGCTGCAGATCGGTGATGTCGGTCGAGCCGACTGCGACGTGGACGTGGCACCGGCTGCGGTGCCACAAAACACCCACAGGCGATTGCACACGTCACACAGGCGATTGCACAGCGCCACCGGCACCCTCGCCCCTTGCAACGGCCAGTTTCGGAACGGAGCATCGCGTGCAAGTGTTTGAAACTGCAAGCATGGCTGCAAAAAGCCAACTCAAAAGCCAATGTCTAAGGAGTCTAAGGTATTCTACTAGTGAATCTCAGAATCTCCACAAAAAAGGTGGCCAATGCCGAACAAGTCGCTGCCAACCTATCCAACAAATTCCAAACCTCTCTAGAAAAAGAAGGAAACACCCAACCTCGTCCCGCTTGCCGGCACAAAGCAGGGACCGGAGCATGATGTTGAATGTCACCACATCTGCCTTCCTTGCCACGCGGGTAAATCATATTGGTCATTAGTTTTGAATGATGCTGCGACCCTCCAGAAAGCACCCCACGATAACATCGAATGCTCCAGACTGAATGGAGTGCTTGGAACATGCTGAAGCTTCTCTCCGGACTCTCCCCTGGCCAAGAGTCTTCTCAGCTTTCAACTGATTGAATAGCTCAGTGGCTGTCTCCCCAGCAGCATCGCCACCTTGGTTGAAGCGAATAAATCACTACAGAGATCCTGAAATGAGACATGGAGATACTTGGAGACTCATCATGATTCATCTGACAAGAAAGAATTGGAGTAGACGTAGGACCATATGGAATACTTGGAAAGCTTTGCAAAGGTTTATGTAACGGCTTTTAACGGTGTCTGAACTTATGGATGTCCAGCGCGATGATGCACCGTTGTGAAACACTGGCGGCTGCAGAAAGAATGATGCAAGTCGACTTCTCAAATTCGATCACCCCACTTCAATAAACAACACTTTGATCATGTATATAGAATTTTGACTTTTAACCATTCGATCTGCATTCTCCTTACTACTTGTGCACAACGCCTTTGAGAAACCACCCTGAGGATCCTACAGGAGTGCCTATGTCTTCTCCATCCGAGCTGCGTTGCACCATGGCATGCAGCAGGGCATTCTGAATCTCTTGGTGTTGTCGGCTTGACACGCCGGACGACAAGGCCTGGAGGAGTGGGACAAAATGGTGGTGCGGGGCTTTCAGATCCGACATAAAGATGGACATGCTTGGAGTAGACGGCGTAATAAGCACACCAGTGCCACTATGAGAACACAAACATGCTTGGACCACAATTGCCCTCTGGTCACCCGTGAAGACATCACTCCAAGTAGCATCCCCACAGTGTCCAATGTTTTACACCTTTAGATCAAATCAATGTTTCTCAAAATCATCGAATATCTTGAAATGCCATGCTGTCAAACCTGTCGCTTCTCTCCTCGACTCCATCTCCCACATCTCGGTCTCGCTACCCGAATGACTCATGACATCTCTTCTCCTCGCCTGCTGCTTGGAGGGCGCCCTCCTGGAACCCTGGACTGGGGGGGTGATTAGATCTTGTGCTGGGCTGATTTGGGGAAGTGAACGGTGCATTTGCACCAAGCAAAGACCAACCAACGCGAAAGAAACTGAAGAGTTCACCCCTAAGCCAGCAAACCCAGCTTGTTGAGAAACCCTCACCGAGCAATGCCATCAAATAACCTGCTTTAAGTTGTGACCAAGAAACCGATCGCTCAAAAAAATAACAAGAATGTTGCACTGAAACAATGTGCAACAAAATGGCTGATTTAGTCTACGAAACATGCATTCTTCACTTCTGGACCGTCCATTGGCAAGGAAAAAGAAGCGGGAGCTTCATCTCGCAGATCCAGGTCCCCCCAGCGGGTTGGGCGTCTCATCCTTTCGAACTCCCCCTGCCGCAAAGGCTCCAGCTGAGAAAGAGATGTGTCTCCAGATCCCAATGCCTAAATTAATATGTCCTTTGAACCATTTCAAATTTTGAACCCAAATTCACAATATGTATATATATACGATGTATTACTATGTATTATATGAATATATGACTACCAAGTTGCCAAGTCCTTTTCGCTGCTTCAAGTACAACCTATCCAATAGGAGCAAGACATGTCTATATCCGCTGATTCGGATCTTTTCCGTTCGCTTCGACCGTGCGGAATCTCGCCTTCCCGTGGCTTCTTTGCTTTAGCCTTTCTTTTTGGCCTGGAACATTTTTGCATGAATCACTTGGCGGCACAATTATATGGATTGCGAAACCTGTCGTGCATGGATTTCATTGAGTGTCCAATCATCCTGCCTGTCTGGCTCTGGATCTGCCTCCACGGCCTCCACCTGCCGCACGGAATATCTGCAAGCGTGCTTTCGTCTCACCCTCTGAAACCCTGCAACTAACGTGCAATTCTTGACAATTCGAAGCTTGACTCCTTGATCAACAACCCAAACACACTAGCGAGATGTGTGACCCTATACCTCTATCAAGGCACAATCTGATCTACAAGCCATTTTTCGCAGCCCCCTCCAAGTGAAAGAACAAAAGCCACAGCCCCACAGCCCAGACCCAACACACCTTAGCCGAGTATTGCTCAAGCAAAGTGGATCAGAATCGATCGCCCGCCTCCTCTGACAGCACAGCAGCAGTATTGGCGGCTTCTGCAGGTGCTTCAGCTGCTGTCGATGGCTTAGCATTTCCAAGTTTCGCAGCCAACACCTCCTGAAACTCATCCTCCTCCTGGCAAAGTTCGTGAGCTGCCACGATGGCATGGCAAATGCATCCGGCTGCTTTGGAATCTCTATCTTTTGCCCAACAAAGCAAAACAAGGTGAGAATGTCCGGCCTCGAGATCTGCCCAGCGGGATACGTCCAAGCTAGCTAAGCCCTTGCGAGCTTTGGGCTTGGCCTCAAAGTCAAATTCTCTGATCACCAAACTCCCCAGAGATAAGAGTGAAAGCCAAACAAGGTATGTTTAACAAGTCAGACAGTTTAAGGCTTTAAGCTGTATCCTCTAGTCAAGACACCGTGCCCTTTTTTCGTTGAAAGGAGTGGCTCAGTTCTCGGTTCCCTTTCCCGTGGCTTTCAAAGGCGGATGGCTGATTCACCATGTAAGAGGACACCTCCCTTGAGGCCTTTCAACCCCAAACAACTGTGATTGCACTGACACCCACGTCTCGTCCTGGTGCATCTAAGACAGTCAAGCTCCGCCTTATCCAGCTTCTCGGCTTTCTCCACCTTCTCGAGCTTTTTGGAATCTCGTGGCACCTTTGAAGCAGCTGGAGCAGCTGGCGCCTGCTGCTTCGGGCTTGGAGCGATTGCTAAGGCGGACATTGGTTTCCTGCGAATGATCGATCATGATCTATCCCCAAATGTACCAAGCGTTTTGCTTCGTCGCCTTGAAAGAACGTATGTACAGAATAAAATGCATCCTATAGGATTCATCCTCAGGCGGTCTCCAATATGGAACAATGTTACAACTTGAGGCCAGCGGGAGGGAGGTCGAAAGCTAGCCAAAGCGATAAGAGTCAACCACAACAGCAGCAAACCAGCAACAAAACAGCAGCAAACCACCAGCAGACCAGCAACAGCCCAGCGCCAAAACAGCAGCAGACCAGAAGCAGCCCAACAAAAGAGCAGCACATCAGCAGAACAGAAGCAGAACAGCAGCAAAGCAGCACGCCAAAGCGGAACGGCAGCACAGTAGACCAGCAAACCACAACTGCGACCTTTGTTCCTAGTTCAGGGTTTCCCACCCTCAAGTCTTTCGCCAAAGTGTGAGACGGTCCCAGTCTACAAGCCGCCAGAAGCGACCCGTAAGCATTCCAGAAAACCAGCAAAACTGCACGGCAATCCAACAGCACAGTGCAACAAATCGGCAGCAGATCAACACTGGGTTTTCGTGACATCGGTGTCTGGAAGCAGGTGTCCGAAAAACCTTCTGAAAGCACGCAAAAAGGATCTCTGGCGGAACACATTCGTTTCAATATATAATCTTCATGTTTCTTGGGGTGACGTTGGGTCAATGACGACACCTGCATCATCTGAAGTCTGCTAGTCTTCACAACAGGATTGCCTATGCGTCCCCTCTCAGAGTTAACCCCCCTGGCTGTGAAATGTAAAGCTTTAGGGCACAAAGCTCATCCCAAAACAATTCGCAAAGCAAAGAAGAACTCAGCATCACACCAGCTTTCGTGACAAGCAACTAAGACCACAACACAACACTCACTTGTTGCCCACAAGCCTGAGATGCCTCTTCATCTTTTGACTGCTCCGGCACCACTAGTATATACACGGTGTGGAGGAGCAACGCGGCAATGGACGCTTCAGGCAGCCAAGGGGAGTACTTGACCTGCAAGTCACTGTGCCACTCCACAAGTGAAAAAGAGCCAAGTCAAAGATGACGCTGCTACTGCTCTGTTCATAATGTTGTTCATAAGCTTGATATGTAGATGATTCAACTCCGATGCAAAGGATGAGCTTGTTTTTCGTGCTGATTCAGCGGCAAGTGCCAGCAGCTGGCGGATGTCTGTGATTGCAGGAAAGCGGCAAAGAATTTCGAGATGCCGATGAGAACAATGAAGGCCACCTGACAAGACTCTTTTTGGACCTGCTCTGAAAGAGTCTATAACTAGGATGATGCAACTTCAATTCTTTGGAGAGGACAAACAGGATTTTCTGAACAAAAACACATCTCTCAGCTTTGCCATTTAGGAATGCGGCTTTTTGTGCCTCTCATTTGCCCAGAAATGTTCATCAGCACAGCGGCAAAGCGTGCCGATGAGCAGCCCAAGAAACAACTCTGTGAGCTTGCAACTGAGCTTGTTCTATAAATATATATATATAGCTTGATATAGTTTATCCCAACCTGTGGCCATCCGGAAAACGGGAAACATATCAAGCGTGACAAAAAGCCCCTGGGTCTCGTCACTGCCAGGCCCCTGGGCCCCCCATCTCCCCACCTGCAGACCCACGGACCAAACGCCCGGGCTCTTCGGTCGAAGGCTCGGACCAGGGGCGACGGACTGCGCGGTCGGTCTAGACATCTTCCAGCGCAGGAGCAGCAAGGCGATCAAGACCTGAGCAAGTTGGTCAAACATGGTCAAACAGTTTGAAGGTCGATCGGCTTGGGTGGTTGGCCTACCGAGATGAATCTCTTTCTGCTTCGTACAATCTGTTCGTCTCCTCTCAGAGTTGAAGTCGGGTTGTGGTGATCTCAGCGTCTGGTCAAGGTGGTTTTGGATCCTGCATGCTGTCTTCGCAAGTGAGGTTGTTGCTGTCCATTTTCAGTTTCCAAGGGTGGATGAAATGCCGAAAGCCGAAAGTGACATTTCTCAGAAGACCCTGTGACCCGAACAGAGTCCCGGTGCCCAACAGAGTCCCAGTCCACACGAAGGCCCCGTGAGACTAAGACCGGAGTCCCAACGCGTGAGGGTGGACTTTTTCCCAGTCAATGGGTGGTTCCTTCTTCGTCGTTCCGTCAGCCGTCGTTCCGGCCGTCGTTTCAAGTCCTGCGCCGCCCGGCCCAGCAAAGCTCCGGCCATGCACTCGGCAAAAGCAAGGCCAAAAGGAGCGGAACAGCCAGGAACCTGGAATGCCAAGGCTCTTTCCACGATCACGATCATGCGGCATGACTTTGGAAATGCCAACCCAGACTTGTTATATAAATATGTCACTTGCCAGAATGGCTGTGTAGAAGGAACCAGTCGACTCAATCGTTGGAGGGGTTGGCTAAAAAGGAAGGCTTAGAATACGTACTCGTGTCCTTCTTGCGTGGACCGCAAGGACTTGGGTCCCTGGCATGTCATGGCCGAGAGCGCCCATGGCAAATCAGCTATGTACATCCGGGCATCGACGGGCCATGGCGGTCCAAAAATGGCGCGTCACTTATGTCACTTAAGATCGTTTTGGCCAAAGAAGGTTCGTCGAGTTTTTGATGGATGAGGAGAACACTGATTTGGAATCACACTTTTGTGTGGATCTGCAGCTTGTCTGGCAAACATTCATTCTCGGGGTGCACCAGCACATGGTGTCCGTGGGAAGTATAGCCTCCACCATCATAGATACATACATAGTAATTACATAGTATACTCCCCTGAAACATTTCCTGATTCCTCTTCCCAGTGTGCCTGGTACCCCGTTGGGCAAGTCTGAGCTCTGATTTCGTCATGCCTTGTCGGTGCAACACGGCTGGGATGATCAATGCATAGCGATGGAGCGCAACCAGCTCCCTCAAACTTTTTCAACGTCACACCAGCAGTTCCATTTGAACTGCACCTGTTGAGATTCCTCTCTTGGGGCACCAGTCGTACCAACGTCGTTCCAGGCGTGCTGGCCCTTCACACACTCAAAATAATGCGTGCAGAAATTGAATGCCACATGCCACACGCCCACCTAGGTATGAAAGCCTAAGAAGTCAGGTAAAAGGTAAAGCCTGAAAAGGAAGAAGGAGTGGAACCCAACCGCGAAAAACATCATCTCGAAAGGCCGACAAACGAGCGAACGACGAGCACTTGTCTGCAGATCTCAAGCCGATGCAATGGCCAGCGACTTGTTCTAGTGACAAAGGGGCCCAAGAGGAAATAGGCGGTAATCACAGCAGGGATCAGACCAGATATCAGCACGGAGCTTGACCCTCTTCGTTGACTCACCAGTCAAGTCCGTGGGTGATCCCCTGCTAAATCAAAAGGTCAGAAGACGAAAATTCCAAATCAACGGATTCCCTGTGACTCCAAGAGTTTCACACTTAGAGAAAGGGTTTTCCGTGAACTCAGTTCCACGTCGAAAAGGTGAGGGAACGGAATGGCGCAAGATCAGCTCAACCGAAGTGTTCGAAAATGTTGATGCGTGACTGCGGCCGCGCAGCAGTGGAAAA
>JAOBYK010548670.1:0-31590 GCA_025434845.1 Phenganax subtilis
TAACTAATTACTTTTTAGCGTACAATCACGCAATTCAGCCAATTCGGCTGCGATGTGACTTTTTATTAAACTATCAACTATCAACTATCAACTACTCAGTATAAATTACACGGTAACATTTCTAAACAAATTGCCAGATCATTTAGTAAAATTGTATAAGACATGTTCTAAAAGATCGACGCATATGAAGTAAAGTGATCAAACACTTCTGTAATAAAACATCCATCCCAATACTTTGATGACTGCATGTCGTGACTTTTCCTTTGTAAAGAGAACAATAACTCCTATTCCCGATATCACGAATATTTTAATGATTTGATAAGCTATTCCCATCCTCAGTCACTATGTTTGCTTCTAGAGTAATTACACACTCGTTATTCATCATTCTCCTCGGCTGCACCTAGAAGCGCCTTGTGTTTAGAGCCCTACATGAAAGTACAGTTCCCTGGGCACAAAATATTGCAGAAGACTTGTTTTAAAAGATCCAAACATCTTCAGTAAAGTGTACAAAGTACTTCTGAAATGAAAGAGTAGATTGAAATAGCATTAAGATTTTATTTTCAAACTGAATGTTTAGTAATTTGGAAATTTAGTAGCGCAAACTATGAGAAAATCAATGTCCAAAGATTTCCCTGAAGGAATCAAAAAATTCCCAGGAGAAATGACAGAAAAAGTCAGTGCGCGTTGCATTATCTTCCGCTCATTGACTTTTTACAAGCTTTGTCGTATTCCGATTCGAAACGGTAGGGATGTTAACCGCTAAAGTGCAGGTGCGAAAACATAAAAACATCTTATAAGGTCTTCAAAATGATAAATCGACTTCCCTCATGCATAGCAAATGCCTATGACAGGGTATGTGCCCACTCTTTTATGCTAATAAGTTCGGACATTAGACTGTTTAGGGTTGAGCTCGGTGAAAACTGAGATCAAACACACAACTCGGTAGTTTGCCCACTAATAAAACATTGTTTATAAAACATCGTTGTTTTTTTTAAATGGCGAATTTGTAAAATAAAATAAAATAAATAAACTGCTTAACTTAAGAAAAGTATGCATGCTTTTACAGCAAGGTGTTCCTATTAAAACGATTTTGGAGATGAATACACTTGTACTCGTTTGATAACCATGCAGTTTGCGGTAAAAAAAAGGTAAAACGGTACTGCAGTAGATCTAGTTTATAGTGTTCCATGCATAATAATCAATTACTTTTTACATGAGCGCTATTTTTCATCATTTTCCCTTGATCACTTGGCTTTATGTACAGTAAATACTAAAGACGGCCTACAAAATTATAATCATGCACCGTCTCGAAGACTCGATCTTCAAATATTTTGAACTAAAATGCTGTCTAGGGGCACTCAGATAGTCTATATCTGTTCATGTCAAAGCTCAGTGATAATAATGAATCAATCTAGAAAAGGGCATTGAGAATGATTTTTGAACATTTCTGGAGCTTTGAAAAAGTAAATCATATATATGCGACGTTCATACCGTCTTAATTATTTATATATTTTTTTCTTACTAGTTATTGTAAATAAATTTTTGCGCGTCTTTAGCTCCTACGGTGGAAAAGGTGTACATAAAGTCACTTTCTACTGCAAAACGGGGTATAAAAAACCCTGCTATCATTGTATATTATAATCATTTTTCGTAAACATGTGTTTCATTGGTCCATTTCTCCCACATGACCGTGCATTAGAAACCAACACTGTATGTGTGTCTTGAATTCACTTTTTTACTGTTGCACTGGTCATATTTTTCTTGTATCAGTTTCTTTCTAACTACAGTCGCCGCTGCTTATATGCCAATGGTTTTTGACAACGCAATTTTCGCTTATAAGCAGATTTTGCATATATGCGGTTTCGGTCCCAGGCCACACAAAGGCTAACGGTGAGATCGACGCCAGTTTCTCAAGGAATATTATACTCTAGAGCAAAGATTTACAAGTTTTACAAAATTTAAAAAAGATTTATAATTGACTAAGACCCGCAACAACTAGAAATAATTAGCGCCAATCGTGTAGTGAAGCAAATTTCGTGAGGTATAGAGTTGGCGTTGCTGACAAGATGACTCAATGTAAAAGAACGTCCGAAAAAAAATTTGTGAATTATGAGATTTGGCAAGAATTTTTTGCATATAAGCCGCTTTGATGGCAAAATTTCCATTTTTTCTTTTGCATAAAACCGACTTTTGCGTATAAACGATTTGCAGATAACCGGATTAAAAGAACGGTTTTTCTTATGGTTTGGTTTTGGATTTCTGAAATGTTGCATATTAACGACATTTGCATACAAGCGACTTGCATATAAGCAGTGGCGACTGTATTAAACGTTTAGTCAAAATGAATATTAAAACTCTTAAAAGCACTCTTGGAGTGCTTTGAGAGTTCAACGCAAAAGGAACTCAAAATTTTCCACTGTACGAGGCGGAGTCGAGTGCAGTAGTAAACTTCTGATTCCTCTTGCGTTGAACGAATGCTTCAGAACCCCGAAAATGAAGCTACTCCAAGAGTGCTATAACCCTTAATCAGAGCTTTCACGGGATTGCGATTCCAACTCACTTTGCTCATAATAAAATTTGGTAAACTACTTTCCTACGAGAATCTATTTCCTCAAGCGTTTGATGATGTAGCTTTAATGTTCATTGTTTTAGTTCTACAAAAAGGTTATAATTTACAAACTTAGATTGTATTAATTTCGAACAATTGTATGCCCCCTTAACGGCTAGGTATACAAGAGTTTTTCACGTTTCTTTGTTCAACAGAGGATGTCAACTTGCTAACTTCTTAATTTAAGAGAGCAACTTATCGATAGACTTCCTAATTCCGTGCCAGAACTGTGGCATGCGCTAAATTTGATCGAATAAAGCCGCAGATGCGGCAGCATTTTCAAATTACGTAGACACACATGATTTAGAATTATGTCATCAAACGAATAGGACTTTAGGCCCAGACACACCAGACGCGACGCTATTCTTCATAATTCGAAAACTAATAAGTGTTTCCAAGGAAGAGAATTTTAAAAAAAATTTAGACTAAATAGCTAAAAATATTACATCGCCTTTGAATATCTGGAAAATAATTGCAATTACAATCAAAGTTATCAGTTAGTGAATGTCGAAAAATCGCGTTGCTTTGCTGAATTGCGTCCTATGTGCCTGGGTCTTTACCGGCAGTTGATGCGTGTTGAAACCTTTTTTCCTGATCTTGTACGAACTCTTGAAGCATGTTACAGTTGCAATACTTCCGAGGGCGGAATAATATAAAAATACAATGCATATCTAATTTTACAAGTGTTTAGCTATTAACGTCCTTGAAGTTATGTTGACACACGTAAATAGCTACTAAGAGACAAAAGGAGTTTGTTTTTGGCCTGTTGTTTCTTCTCAACCGTTACTATATAAAACGACAAATCCGTTTTTGAAGCAGAAAGCAGAAGAGCTGATCAAAATCAAGACCCGGGCCAACAAGACAAACTCAAGGAAAGAAGATAACAGTCTACTGAAGAGAGGAAGTCATGCACAGTTTGACCGTTACGCTGTCGTTTGTTTGCTGCTTTGCCGTGGCTGTTAAATGTCAGACACAGTCAACACCCTTTTTCTTAAGACCCTCAAAAGGGTTGCCCACTGATGATTCATATTTTGAAAGTAAGTTATATATTAAAACAATCAAACTAGTGGACGGTCCCCAAAACAAGTAATCTCTCTTTGACTCAGCATAACTTCAAAAGCAAAAGAGCTCATACACCCAAAAAATAATCAGTGTATTCAGCAATGCATAACTTATATTTTGGTGGACACCATGTGCATTTTAATGCAGTGTCAACTGAGATAACTATGATTAAAATTGAATTGAGACTAGGCCTGTCTTTTCATTATGATGCCGTATAAGAGATTTTTAAAGAAAACTATATCATAATCTTTGTCGTGTTTGTGCTTTTATTGTACAGAGTTTAAAACAATTCCACCAAAAGAAGAAACAGCGGAGAAATTGGTTACAAACTTCTTAGGAATACATCCTGATGCAGTTGCCAAGAGAGCATCTCTTCAACACGACAACGTGGTAGTCTTAGATGCATCTGGTTCTATTGGACTATGTGAATTTAAGAGAGGAAGAAGAGCGATGCGAAATACGATGAAGATTGTCAATTCGGGTCACGATTACAACTTTTTTCATGTTTTGAATTTCTGTGAACTTTATTCTGATGTCTTTAATTTTGTTCATGTGAACTTGTGCAAAACAAAGACGGTGCTTTCCTGGTACCTGCTCATGTGAACTGGGCTGGCCAGGTTAGTCTGTACCAGTGAACTCTAAAAAGACTGGATCGATAACTTCGCCGCCATCTTTGAAGCCAAATTGAAGGCCATCATGAAGGCCAAGCCACCAAAATATGAACTCTTTTTGAACGCTCTTTTTGACCCTTTAAGGGGCTGTTTAAATGAGCCCTACAGGAAGGGCTAGCCCTTCTAGGCGAGATCTCGCGTGCTAATTAAAATTCTAAATAAAAATTGTTTTCGTTTACATGAGAGGAGGGCTAGCCCTCCCAGGCGGGATCTCGCTATTAACTACCCGAAATCTCGGCAAGGAGGGCTGGAATTTTGCCATATAAACGCAACAAATAGGGCTGGCCCTCCTAGCAGGGCTGAAAATTTAACAATTATGCATGCGTAAAGTGCGGGCGGGAATTCCCAGCCCTATAGATGTAGGGCCAGAAGTTTCCATGTAAACAGAGGTAAAAAACAGCCCTACAGGGAGGGCTAGCCTTCCCTGTACGGCTCATGTAAACAGCCCCTAACGTCGTGTTTTAGAGCCGGTTAGGAACTAAATATCTTGTAGATAGATGGAAATTTCATGTACACAAACTTTTGACGGCATCCGTTGAGGTTTTAAAGTATTTTTTGTCAGCTAAAAATGAAAAACAGTTGCGGCGAAAACTTCGAGACGAAATATCTTATTTATACAAGTGATACCCTCGCAGTTCTCGTTGGTGAATGATTTAGAACACTTTGAACTAGCCAGAAAGCCAAGTTTGAGTTTTTCAAGTTGAGTTCTTTGCTTAAAAACTCTATTTTTCTTGTCAGTTATTTTTTGCTCAAAAACAGGCTTTTAATATATTCACGTGACTATAAGTCAGCTCCGCTTGACTGGATTCATTAAGTATTAAAACTTCACCCCTGAAAACTTGCCACCTTGCCAATACTTCATAATTTAGTTGTATTAAACTCAATGACCGACAATTTTACAACAATTTAGAAGTTAAAAAGAAGTTCAATTCTGAATGGGTGATTTCGATTGGTTGATGTTCGTATCGGCTCAACTATTAAGTTTCGTTGCGTTCTTATACAACTGACCCCATTTTTTACTTTGTACTCTGCCATTAAACTCATCTTGAATAATCGAAAAACTTCCATCGCAGAGAATCCGGGTGACCCACGTGTTGTGTAGAACTAGATAAGAGAAAGTTTATCCCGTCTCACCAACATACTGTCTCGTTTGTAGCTACTGACTAAAGTTTAGCCAGACTGGACCAGCCAACTTTTAGAAAAACAACGTTAAAAATATGTAAAATTATTGTAGGAAGTGAGATATCATCCATTGGTGAGCTATCAAATTGAGACGCAAGATCGAATTGTTGAGCCACCCCAAAAACATAAAAATATGTTCAGAGAATAGATGTTTCGACATTAAATCAAAAAATATCGCTAAAACGTGGTTAGACTAGTTAATTCCCAGAATTTCTGGATCATGTCTCCTATACCTCCATTGGCTACAAATAGCTAATAGTTTCCAGTATAAGACGATGAATATTGCTATACACTTACAATACAATTTATAATCACTTGCAGGAGTTCGTCCTTTCGCGGCTTTCAAATGAGTATTCCTGGTCACAGATGGACAATCAAATCGAAACCAAGATCAGACCATACCCAGAGCACAGGAGTTGAAAAACCTCGGAATAAAGGTATTTGTTGTGGCCGTCGGAAGCTTCCAAAACAACTTGCCTGCCTTAGTTGAAATGGCAAAGGTTGCTTCGTTCCCTCCTGAAGAGTTTCTGTACCGAGTGGCAACTTATGGAGATTTTGTTCGAGTCGTAAAACTTGCCATTGATCGAATAGGTCTTGATTACGTCAAAGTCGTCGGAAATCTTCCGCCGCCATGTTAATCTGGTCTATTAAGGAATACCATATTCAAAACTTCAACGATACTGTTGCTTTACAAGCTGTACTGTAAGTTTAATAGCTGCCTTCATATACTCTTTCTTGTAGAAATGAATAAAAATTCATTCTCAACATAAAGCTGCTGTTGTTAGACCTTTATATGACTGCCTTTTTAACAGTGAACTTTATCTGCGCCATTTGCTTTCCCCTTTGAACCTTCATGGCATGACTTTAGAGTTAGAGAGCTTTGAAGTTAATAGTGAAATCTCGCATGAAACGATTTCAGACTAATTACGTGGTTTGGTCGATTAAATAATTCATTTATAGCAAAGAATTTAATGAAATTTAGCAGAATTTACTTTCGTCTATTGGACAAAAAGATGTCGATTTCATTAGAGTCATTTGTAGGAGTGGGGCTTTGGCTTTCTCTGGAAAAAGTGCTTAAATTTCACGACCACCATGTTGCTTATCTCTGCTTAGTGAGAATAAACTTTTAATGTCTATAGTGAGCTTTTCTGCATAAGTTGCGACTACTTGAATATTGCTTACTGTCTAATCAGAGACAGCTTAAGAGACAGAGTGATCATTGTTAAAACTGTATAGTTGGATTGTCAAGTGAAATATTTTAAATTTCCAACAGTATAATAACTTGTCCAAAATTTCTACAGCAGCTACCTAAACCCAAAATTCTCCCTCCTCTTTCGGTCAATACGGCTGTTAACCTATAGGCCACAATATTTAATTGCAAGATGAACATTGAGATACGCACCTAACTCTCTCTTTTCAAGCATTTTTATTATTATTCTTCTGGACCAAAAAAGTACTAAAATGTGAAATAATTATGTCATGAAAAACACTGGCAATACATCTCACAATATTAAAATTAATTTCATGCTAAAGTAATCATTGTAAAAGTGTGTTTACCAATTTTCCATACCAATAATTTTGAGATATTTTTCTCTAAATGCCCAGTTGCTGTCTGTTCTCGTGGATAAATTTTCACTTGCAACTGCTGTAAGATTTGGGTGAGGCAACAAGCGAGAAAGGCCTAACTAATAAAATAAAAAAAACCCTGCCAAACCTATTCAAGTCATTGGATATTGAAATAGCAAGTCTGGCCAAATTTTAATTTGGTTCCTTGAAGCCCATTAGCTGCATATGGATTAGTTATTGCAACAGTATAGTTCCCCGCTTACTTTTGTTTTTATTGGGTCGATTAATAGGCACTTTACGCAACTACGACGGGAGGGCCTCACGACAACGAGTTTAACCAGTGACGTCTACCTTTCTTTCGCGCATGCGTACATTTTCTTTGCTTTCTCACGAACGGGTCGTGTCTTTGTCGGGGACGTGAGAATGGTTTGACCGAAGTCCACACGTCAACGTCAAGAATTTTAGGTTTATAATTGCCAAAGTAAGCAATAACTTTATTTCTTTTGATTAGCAATACCGTCAGCAGTTGGTGCCTTATATCTATTGATTTTATTTCCGAAATTCACTGAAATGTTCGTCATTTTACTTGTTTATAAGAAGTGTATGAAACTAGTTCTTCATCGTTTATTAAGCTTTCAATATGTGCAACGAGTAGAGTATCTCTTGCTTTGCGAAGGGTACTCATTAGTTTACAAACCTTTCTTCCGGACAGTGAGTAAAATATTAGCAGTCAGTGTATTGAGACCGTATTTAGAAATTGAAAATAAATCGTTCAATTCTCCAGCTTTTTTCTCCTCATCCAACAATAAAAATAATATTCTTTGCACCGCTTGCATAATTTACAAAAAGCAGGAACGTCACAGTCGACGTTGCATGCTACGTTTTCGTTGTGAAAGCCGTCGTGCGACTCCGTGGCGTCTTTGCGTAAAGTGCCTAATAACTAATCGCCCCTGTAGCGAACGATTAGTTCTAATCGCCCGCTCGGTTATGGATGGTCAAACATGCAAGTAAAGCATGATATTGTACACAACAACAAATCACTCTTATTCAGATACACTTAATGCACGCTCAATAATAACACTATAATAAAACAATTTACACGCTTGGAAACCCTCATCAACTATACTATTACAAACTAAGAGCACAGCTTTTCGGGACTTCAGTGATTAAATGGTCCCTTACTGTCCCTTTCCCTTGGTAGTTTGTAAAATTCCCTCCGCGAAACCCCCTAGAGTTACGGGGCAAATTTAATCACTACTGCCCTGAAGCCATGCTATTGCTTATAATTTCAATTATTGTACACTGACTACCGTAGTCTTTTGTCCTAAAGCGTCCATCTCAAATTTTTCCATGGATGAGGCCGGAGGGTCTTGTAAAAACCGAAGACTGTCAACAGAATAGTTGCTGGACTTTGTTTACGAGGAAAGTATAAGTTCGCACCAAGGGAAAACAGTTCTTAGTTATGATAGGTACTTGTCTTGCTTACTGCGCCACCGAAGCCCTCAGCAAAGGAAACTCTTTATACCTAATTAAGTTATTTTAACTAGAAAAACATAGCTAGTCTGGCCAAAATTTTAGTTGATTGGCTAGTGGAGTTATTCTAAACCTTTTTGGTAAAATTTTCGTATTGAGGGAAAACTATAGTGCCTTATAAAAACCAAGGACTACCAACAAAATGGCAGACGAAGCAGCCATTTGAGCATTATTAGTTTTCCTTAAAACAAAACAAACGCCCTCAGTGGTGAGAGGCATTTGTCATAGCCAATGCACCCCAAAAGTCCCCAGGAACTTTTATGTTACCAGCATTAGTGGCGCTGGGGTGGCTCACAATTACGAGAAATCACGCGATCATATTTCATGGACATAGTAACTGTTGTTCTGTATCCAAAATAATTACATGCATGTCATTACCGAATTTAGATTATAATGCACCCTGCACAGTTTTCCCAAATATTGATCCCATTCATTGTTTACAGTGTTGAATTCACGATTGCGCCAATCTTTTTAGTCCTTTGCGAGAGATCTGGAGAGTCAATCTACATTTTTTCTAAAAGGTGGAGTCAGCAGTAGTGTTCTGTAAACACTTACCAAGCTAAAGGAACTCGATCATGCTATGTACGCGATGGTTAAAGAACAATTTTGTCAAGTCTCCAGATACTCGAGTGTTAAAAGTCTTCAAGAACAACTTGATCATGCGAGTTATGCTGTATTGAAACATCCGTTTCAACACTACTCTTAAAGATGGAGAAGCATGATTAAAATGATGAAATGAAAAATGAGTGAAATGATTGGTGTTCCGAGAATTTGAATTTTATTAGAGCCACTAATCCATGATTACAATCCGTAGACAATGTAATAACAGTATTCACGTCATGGTACAGTGACGATTACTTCAATTTAAAACCGAAGTTTTTTGAATTTCTTGGTTTTAGGGAAACTAGCTGAGCTACAAAAAAGAAGATTGCTCGTCAGATATAGTATATAAGAATTCGTTGTCTCCATCTGGCTGTTAATTACAATAAAAATCGGTCTGGCAAAACTCATCATTTTTATAGATGTGCGTGCGAGCATTACTTGTATTCAGTATTTATGAAGTTTAACATTACTTCCGCATAGAAAAAAGCACATTAACCTTTTACCTGGCAACAGGTTATATTGATATGTGATGTATTCGTGCCTAGGTGAATAAACATGTATCCCCTAGGGGTTTTCAGCTGTTTCCCTAGTTGTTAAGGAGAATATATTCAAAATTTCCAAAACAGTGCCCCGTTTTTCGATATGTGAATTCCTCTAGAAAAACAGATGAAGCTGCTGAGTGTGAAAAACAAAGCCAATTCTTCAAATACTTTTGAAAATAGTATAATAGTGACGTAATCTTTCTCTAAATAGTTACAATCACAGTCCATGCATTCCAGATATTGATACTCCTTTGTGAGTAAGCGCACTATTTGCTTGGCTCAATTAGTTCTTTTTTAAGTTTTACAAAATCTTGGGATGCACTTCCTGCGTTGTATCAAAACAATTCCCAAAAGTTGAACCCATCAATATCGGTGGCACGATTATCAAGTGATCTGTCAATCATTTGTCTGATTCGTGCATGACTATAAAATAACGTGGTTGGAGTAGCCAGAAATCAAAAGCATCCAAAAGAAGAACTAACAGCTTTAAAAAAGATATCTTGAAGATAAAGCCATGAAACTGACGCTCTTCACCTCGACAATTTGCGGCCTTGTTTTGCTTGTCCAATGCAGGCCTCCATTCTTCCATAGACCCAAACCAACACTGCCACCTGCCAGTAATACGAACTATTATAAAAGTGAGTCCATCAAAAATGTTCACTTGTACAAAATAGCGGTTTTCATAAGTGTATAAATTTTTTGATAAAATTTAGGTACCCAAGTTTTTCCTTGCATGGAGTTCAATTTTTGTTTAGTGTGCTTGTTCGTATATCTTTGCTTTGGTGTAATTAGTTAATCAGGTCAGATTGCTTCGCTGAGAGTACAAGATATCGGATTTTTATGGGCCCTTCGCTGAAACTTTTAGATATATTTCCTTGCCAATAATATACTTAATTATAATGGTTTTTTTTAAAGCTTAGAGATCGGCCAGCTGAACTCTTCTCGTATGCGCTCGGCCTAATTCTCTCTAATGCACGTCACTAAAATCATAGCTCGTACCTACAAACTATGACAAGTAGAAACGACATGTCGTCATCGCGTATAACGATGCTGTCCGGGAAAGTTTTATTAATTTATTTCATATTTCTGTTCTTGTTAGAGTTTCAAATGGTTCCGCCAAAAAATGAGACGGCAGACAAATTGGTGAGAAACTTTCTTCGTATTCGTGTGGGTGGAATTGGCAAAAGGAATGACATTGAGGAAGATGGAGTTGCGGTATTGGACTCGTCGGGCTCAATAAAACGATGTGAATTTGACAAAGGAAGACATGCCATGAGAAATATGATGAAGATCGTGTTCCCTGGCTACAGTTACCAGTACGCTGGCGTTGTCTACTCGACAAAAGCCTCAAGACTATTTAATTTCCTGCCAGGCAGTCAAGCAGCAGATCAAATCATTCGTGCTCCGTTCGAACAGGGATTTACAAATACAGCTGATGGCCTTGCTAAAGCTAAAGAATTGTATTTGGACAGAAATGCAGGTGAGAATACTGACTTTTAATTTTCAGGCATGATCCGTATATGACACTCAACAAATAACTCCCCCCCCCCCCCCCCCACACACACACACACACACATACACAATTTGAAGAAAAATATTTTTGTCAGGTCAAGTCAAACTTGTTTTTTTGTTCACCTTTTCAAAGTCGACTATTTGATTCTAATGTTAAGTTGATGAAGACATTTTATGAAGACATTTTACATACGATCGAATGTAACGTACCACATGCTGTGATAAGAGCCACTGCTGCATGTACAAGAGCTAAAGTATTCTGTAGCTTTTTCTGAAAGAATATGTTTCAAACTTCATCGAATTTGAATTTGACGTATTGACAAATACCTTTTGATTTCACGATTTACATCCATATTTTGCGACTTCGAAATATGCTAGATTATGCAGATTATCATTTTGAAGATTTGTCCTCCAAATATTTAAAAATCACGCATAAACTTGACATGAAGATCGACCGGACTTTATTTATCAAATTTGTCATATACAGCAGATCTTATTGGCACTCGGTTATCGGTTAGTATGTCAATCACAATACTTTACTTGATGCAAGGAAAAGTAGAGTGACAATTCCTGTGTGTAGCTAATGAATGACGTTCTTAATTTTCTCTAGGAGGGCGTCCCTACGCGCGTAAAATGGTTTTTTTGGTGACAGATGGACAATCTAATGTGAACAGAGCTATGACGATACCCAATGCGCAGGACTTGAAGGATCTTAATATCGAAGTTTTTGTTATTGCAGTGGGCACGTTCGAAAGACATCTAGCCGCCTTGACAGAGATGGCACACGTTGCAACGTATCCTCCTGAAAAGTACCTCTTCCGTGTTGAAAATTATGATGGTTTCTATCAAATCGTACAACTTGCGATTGAAAGAATTGGTCTTGATTTCATTAAAATTGTTGGTAATCTGCCACCGCCATGCTCAACATAACCGAAGTTTTGAAATAGCAACTGTTGGTTCATTTCAATTTTATGTTTACTGATCTCAGCCATGCCCTCTGTCCGCCAGTATATTAGTGAAACTTAGTGGTATATGAATTGGTGTAATCTTCAATAACAAAAATGTAATTTCTCGTACTGTAGCGTAATATTGTCTCCACTTTCATTGCAGCAACTTTTTTTGGTATGCCCGTTTGGCAAGCCAATTTTTCTTAACTTTCTGCTATGTCGAACTCTAGCTGCATGTCCTGCAGTAGGAGTTGGCTTGTATGCTTTTCAGCATCCTTTAAGCGGTTTTATAAATATTTGCTCAAATTTACTTTCCATGCATCCATTATGTTGATTTCATTTCTTTTCTTTGCTCAACACTACTTTGTTGTTCAAAACGGTATGCTGTTGAATTTATCCAGTTTCAATTCGAATATGCAATTTGTTGCTCCTTTAGTCTTTTATACTTACTCGTCTATCGCATTTGTCGACATTTTATCGAACTTAATATCGATAGCAAAACTTACAAGAACTAGTTCATTTTTTGTATTTTTAGCCGTTGACAGCCAAAACACAAATAAAGTGTCACGAGGAAACCTCTCATTTTCTGTCATACTTTGCGACCTGCTATTCACCCTCCTCTGGCTATTGCGCCAACGTTTCGGCGTATAGTGTATTACAATTACTCGCTAGAATATTGAAAATCTTCATCTGGTTTACGATGTTTAAAGTGATAATAGTTTCACTTTTTCGCCTATGAAGAGGGTTTGACACAGTAATCAACATTAATCACCGCCGATTTCAATAGTCGTCAACAACAATTACCTATTGCTGTCTGTTTCATTTGATCAAAGTATTTGTTTACCAACTCTGTCAGGAAGTAAAATGAACAATGCCGAAGAACACATGGAAATAAAAGGAACTAGAAAATGCTATAAGCATTTTTATTCTGAAAAAGCTAAATTGAATTTTGTCCCTTATTCATCTCTTTTCAATTATTTGAATTTTTCAAGATTTGCTCAAGTCTCCATGTTTTGATACATGATTAAAGAAACATAGCTTGAACATGCGAATGATGTGAAGGTTCCTACCGCATGACACTGTTTATTCATTTTGTTAACTGACTTGCTTCAAAACCTCTCTTTCTATTGGAAAATACAGTGGTTTAAATACCAGCTGTAATTGAAATATGAACAGATGTCACGCGAAGGAAAGTATATTTAAAGAAACGAAGTATTATTACGGGTTTGCGAAAGTTGAATGAAACCCAACTCCGTTTATTGATCTGCGTAACATTCACAAATACAAGTACAACGCCAGAAATTTAACACTGCACATGCTTTTTGCTACGTTACGGTACGGTACGGACGAAGTGGAAAACAAGCTTAAGGTTATCACTAGTGCACAGCAGGCCTATAACTATTTTACTCGTGTTTTCAATAAAATTTAGAAATTTTTTTGTTAACTAAAGTATAATATAATGGCTAGCATGCATTAAGGAGTAGATATAAAAAACGATTTGTTCTCGCACAGATTATGTAGTTATTCTGTCTAGTAAGATGATTTTAAGGAAGTTTAATTTTTTTGTTCTGGCAAGAGTTCCTAGCAGCTGCCCAAAAAAGAGAGACGGCAAACAAACTGGTGAGCAGTTTTTTCGTATTAACTCGGGTGGAATTAGCAAAAGAAGCTATAGGAAAGAAGATAGAGCAGCAATTATGGACTCATCGGGCTCCATAAATTCATGTGAGTTTGACCGAGAAAGATGCACCGTGACGAGTATGTTGAAAATCGTGTACTCTGCAGTTATCATGCGGTACGATGGAGTAGTCTACTTGGTGAAAGCCTCAAGACTATTCAATTTCCAGCCAGGCAGTCAAGCTGCAGATCATATCATTCGTATCCCATACGAAAGGGGAACTATAAATACAATAGATGGCTTTACTAAAGCTAAAGATGTGTTCTTAGATAACAGTGCTAGTGAATAAAATCGATTTTATTACGGTCATTATCCACGTATTTTAAAAGTTAGCATGTTGTCGAATTTCTACCTCGGCAACAAATTAACTCTTTTAAAAGGGTTAGCTACTTTTGGAGATTGCATGTGCTTGATTCAACTGAAAATTATATGCAGCATTGAATTTGGAATAAAGGGTATCTTATCAAGATGAGCTGTTGCATGAGTATGTCTATAGTTGAGCTAGATTGTTCTTCAAATATAGAATAAAAGAATTCGTTGTCTACATCTGGCTGTTAATCGAGACTCATCATTTTTATGGATTTTCAAGTATTTCTTATATTCATTATTTAAGAAGTTTAACATTTCTTCCCCATAGAAACACGTACAGTAAATTTTAAATTCGTACAGGTAAAACACAGACGTCCATTGTCAGTATAATTAAGTAGCTAGTTTTCACAAAACGAGGAATTTTAAAAAATTCTGTTTTAAGTTGAAGTTAATGGTTACCGCAACATGGCGTGAAATAATGTTATTACATTGTCTACGGGTTGCAATTATTGATTAATGGCTCTAATAAAGTTCAAATTTCCGAATATCAATCATTTTAATCATTTTTTATGTCATCATTTTTAACCATACTTATCCATCTTTAAGAGTAGAGTAGAAACGGATGTCTTAGTACAACATCATTCGCATGTTCAAGTTGTCCTTGAAGACTTTTAACACTCGAGTACATAGACACTTGACAAAATTGTTCTTTAATTATCGGGTACATGGCATGATCGAGTTCCTTTAACTCCTTTAACTTGGTAAGTGTTTACAGAACAGTACTGCTGACTCTGCTTTTCAGAAAAAATGTAGATTGGCCATCCAAAGCACACGCAAAGGACTAAAAATATTGACGCAATCGTGAATTCAACACCGTGAACAAAGAATGGCATAAACTTTTAGGAAAACTGTACAGGGTGCATTATAATCTAAATTCAGCAATGATATATGCATAAAAATCATATTTTTTGATACAGAACAGCAGTTACTATGTCCATGAAATGTGATCGCGTGATTTTGCGCAATTGTTAGCCTCTCAAGTGCTACTAATGCTGGTAACAATATAGTTCCTAGTTTCTATAGTTCCTGTGGCGCAGTAGCTAAGACAAATGCCTCTCACCGCTGAGGGCATTTGTTTCTTTTCATGGCAAACTTATAATACTCTAATGAATAAAGTCCGTCAGCCATTTTGTTGGTAGTTTACCCTCTATAGGAAAATTTAACAGTGAGGTTTAGAATAAGTCGACTAGCCCATCAACTAAAGTTTTGTCTAGACTACCTACGTATTTCAAGATAAAATAACTTATATTTAGCATTTAAAGAGCTTTCCTTTCCTGGAGGCTTCGGTGGCGTACTAAATAAGACAACTGCTTCTCATAACTAAGTGCTGTGTTCCGCTCTTGATGTCGACCTATATTTTCATCACAAACAAAGTTTGTCAACTATATTCTGTTGACATTCTTCGGTTTTTACAAAACCTTCTGGTCTCATCCATGGGAAAAAATGTTTCGATTTAAGGTAAAATACTACAATTTTGTCACAATAATTTATTCATATGTGGCTGATGGGCATCACAGGTCAAGACTTGCTGTTTCAATTTCCAATAACTTGCATATATAGGTATCAAAGAGTTTTCTTTTTCATTTTATCATTTAGGCCTTCCTCGCGGATTTTGGTCGCCTAACTTTTACAGTAGTTGCAAGCAATCAATACAAATTTATCCAAGATAGCAACTGTACTTTTGGAGAAAAATATCTCAAGAATGGAAAATTAGTAGACAGACCTTTACAATGATTACTAACAGGAGATTAATTTTGATACTGTGACTTTTTATTGCCAGTGTTTTTCACAATATATTTAGTTCACATTATAGGAATTTTTGAAGAAGAATGATCATACAAATGCTCGAAAACAGAGAGCTTGGTTCGTATCTCAACGTTCTTCTTGCTCTTAAATTTTGCGATATTACCGGCCTGTTGGTTCACAGCGATACATTGACCAAATTATTAGATTCCCAAGAGCACAAAGGTTGTCGGATGGGGGGGGGGGAGGTACTTTAAGGTTTAGTTATTTCTGCTGTAGAAATTTTGAACGAGTTGTTACTTTTGGAAATTTAGATCACTTTTTCTCTGTATCTGTCTCTGCTTAGACAGTATTCAGTAATAAGATTCTTGTAGTTTTGCATGGCGAAAACAACAATATCAGTAATCGTTTGAGGTATACACCATGTATATTTATTATTGCAAAGCTTTCGGTCCGTTAGCCCAGCCCTTCATCAGTGCGACTAATTTGAAACGATTTCTACGTCACTTTTAGATCACAATTGTCGTGATCCGTTTACTCGCGCTTTTTAATTGTTTTAAAGTAAAGAGCGCGTGCAAGACAAGGGTCTAACTAGACGACATTGAAGAGAGCACGCCACATGCTATTTAGTGGCTTTCTCTCTTGATCTATATTTTTTAGTAGTATTATTTATAGTTTGATTATAGTTTGATTTGTAGTTTTCTAGTATAGCTATAGAAAGCTTTGCAATAATAACTGTACATGGTGCATGTATAGCTACCTCAAACGATTACTGATATAGCATTCACGTAGTTGCAACTTATGCAGAAAAGCTTAGTAGTAATAAGTTACATGTTAGTCGCGAACTTTTAGCCCTTTTTTCTAAGAGAACCAAAGCACTCCTATACAAATGACTCTAATAAAAACGACGTGTTTTTTTGAAACACCTCACTTCACGAAGGTGAATTTTACTAAATTTAATCGTTCAAGTCTTAACTAAATGAATTCATTAATCAATCAAACCGCGTAATAAACCTGCGATTTTTTTATGCGAGATTTTGCTATTTACTTCAATGTTTTCTAACTCTAAAGTCATACCATGGCGCAGGTATCACTGTACAAAAAAGCAGTGACATGAAGGTTTAAATATAAAAAAAAACAACAGCGACGTCATGTTGAGAATGAATTTTTATTCATTTCTACGAGAAAGAGTATGAAGGCAGCTTACAGCTAATTGTAAAGAAACATTATCATTTAAGTTTTGAAGGTATGGTATTCTTAAACGACCAAATTAACATGGCGCCGGAAGATTTCCGACGACTTTGACGAAATCAAGACCAATTCGATCAAGCAAAAACTTTACGACTTGAACGAAATCTCCATAAGTTGCCACTCGGTACAGAAACTCTTCAGGAGGGAACGAAGCAACCTTTGCCATGTCAACCAAAGCAAGCATGTTGTTTTGGAAGCTTCCGACGACGAAAACATATCCTTTATTCCGACATTTTTCTACTCTTGTGCTCTGGGTATGGTCTGATCTCGATTCAGGTTTGATCGTCCATCAGTGACAAGGAATACTCTTTTGAAAGTTGCGAAAGGTCAAACTCTTGCAAGTGATGATAAAACGAACATTCTGTGTAGTAAGTGTAGCAATATTCACCGTCTAATACTGGACAAAAGATATGATCTAGAAATTCTAGCAATTAACTACTGCATAGCGACATTCTTTGATTTAATGCCAAAACGTCTATACCCTGAACAATGTTTTTTTTTATTTTGCTTTACTAATAATTACAGTAATTGCATGGCTCAACAATTCGATCTTGCATTCCAATGTGACGTTCTCCACGTCACCAATGGATAGTATCTCACTTTCGTTCAGTCGCACAAAAAAACACGGTGAAAATGCAAAGCTGGCGTGACACAGTGAAAATTTTAACTGTAGCTAATTAGTTTATAAAACTAGGTACAATTACATTCGGCTGCAAATACGGCTGCGAAGTTATCGTTCCATGTTTCTAAACTTCGTGCTTCCTTTCTTCAAAAATAAAAAATTCCATGATTGATCTTTTTGAAAAAATTTTTTAAAAAATTCTACTGCTTCAAAAAATCCCGATATCTGGGGATAAAATCCGGAACTTAATTGGCATTGCTCAGATGGTACCTAAAAGGTATGAACGCAAATACCTTAATGTCGAAGACTTTGTTATTGCAGTTGGCACCTTTAAAAGTACCTTGGCCGCCTTGACAGAGATGGGAAAAGTCGCAACGTTACCTACTGAAGATTACCTCTTCTGTGTTGAAAATTATGATGGCTTCTATGAAATCGTAAAACTTGTGATTGACAGAGTTGGTCTTGATTTCGTTAAAATTGTTGGTAATCTGCCACCTCCTTGATCAAAATAACGGGGACTTTGAAATAATATTTCAGTAATTGATTTTAAGTATTTTTATATTTACTGGAGATTGTAGAACGTTGATCATAGCCACTTCGTTTGAAGGTGAATTAGTTCGGGAAATTCGCAGTCATCACGGAGCAGTTTTATGTCATCTGAACTGAAAAACAATATAGTGTAGTGGAACATAGTAAAAAGAATAATTTATGAAATACGCTTTGAACTAACACTTTTTCATCGTTAGATAAAGCATTTTGCATCAGATTAGAGCATCGTTGAGCATCAAATATTTTTGCACCGACCTGGCCCAAGCTGGTGCAACTGACTCAACAGAGAAAGAATATATTAACTTACAATTATATGAATCGTAGTCAATAGCAACATGTTTTTGAGATTTGGCGGAATCCTTTCTTTGTTTTATCCTTGCACATTCATATTTTTATGCGAAGTTTTCCACAGTGAAGTAAATTAGGCAATCAAACAATTGTTGCCCAAAGTCCAAGCACTCGCCCACGTAGCTGAAGCAGTAATCCAACATTCATATCTCACAGCACTAACTATTCACAATGCTCGGAAACATAGCACGTGAGTAAAATTGGACAGATTGTCATGCGTAGTGTATTTAGATAAGAGGGTATAAGCCCCAAGGAGGGCCTAGTAGCTATAAATAAGGAAAAATCGCACTGCATATCCCACTTCAAATTTGATCGAGCACCCAGGAAGATAGCGGCAGCGAAAGATAGTGGAAAATTTGTGGTGATCCCAGACCCGAATGCATCTGTACCCGTATCAGCACCTGAGCGCTCGATCAATGGTCCCGTATTTAATTAGAACAAGGGGAGTGCAAGTGAGAGCATTGGATCGGAAATAGAATACTATCTATTTAGCTAAATATCATACTTCAGAACCCAATACATTGTAATGATGTGCTCGCCCGCAAATTCACGAACCGTCATACAACAGTACAAAAAATTCGTGCGCTGTAATATAGTAGAAATTGCTATTAAAAAGGTAGACTAACGGAAAGGTGCATCTCTACACTTGCTAGTGTACAGCGTCGAATAAAAATGACTCAGGAATAGTGCTATGAAGACAAAAAAAATTCAGCCGCACCGGCAAGCCTTCTGGTGAAATAATATTTTCAAGGATTGAAAAGACATCTGCAGTTCTGCACCTCCCTTACAGTGCAAACTATTATGGAATATTAGCTTAATTTAGCATTTAGCTTACGTTTAGTGTCGTTAAATACTTTACTTTCGTATTTTAGCTTTAGTCTTCTGCGAAGACACACCTGTACAGGCGTATTTCCATTCAAGGCAAAATGCCATGCGATCCACGAAATTTTTGCGATCGCTTTCTTTCTAAGATGAGTTTTGCGCGACGGCTGATAATCCACAAGAAAATTGTCACAAAAAGTAGACCATGCAGCATTTTGCACCAAATGGAAAATATCTGACTAAACTTCTAAGTCGAGACACTTGTAGCTAAGTTTTCGAGTTTTTCTTTCTCGTATCGCAAACACAATTTAGTTGTATATTAAAAATATCAATTGTCGTAATTGACTAAAGCCTTGGTCTATGTATGTGTTTCAAGGTCAGGGAGCGAAACAAACTTTCTTTATACGGTCACAGCTAGCCAATCACAAACGTCTTTTTTCATAAACATACTTTAATAAACAAAAATATCAAAGAACAGCACCAATAAAACGTTTTTAGGATTGTTTTCCTCAACATATTTGCCGGCTCAGTCTGGTAGCTTGTATTATTTCTGCATAGCATACAACATAGCAATTTCTTTGGCGTACGTATCATTGCTTGTACATGGCGTCTCTAGTACGATTGGTATTCCATTAAACCTTGCATCATTCATTAAATAGTGAAACCCTGTCTTTCCAATTTTTCCTTTTCCAATATTCTCATGTCTATCAAGATGGCAGCCAACTTCGCCCTTGGAGTCGTTCAAATGAACACCTTTCAAATACTGTAATCCAACGATGTTTTCAAAATCATTCATCATTTTTTCAAAACCTTTTGCTGTTTTAAGATCAAAGCCAGCTGCAAAGGCATGACAAGTATCAAGACACACTCCCATCCGAGATTTATCATGCACTCGATCAATAATTCCTCTTAGCTCTTCAAATTTACCGCCAATCTAAACCAGAGGAATGAGACAATAATAGACCTTACCGATTATTCTCTTTTACCCAATGGCCTCGTTTTGATGAAAACACATTTTAGCTTGTCAAGGGCAGATAAAGACTATATTCTAATGCATTCCTGGACAAATTTGTTTCTTGCTGAACTTAGGCTCAATAACAATGTGATTTTTAGCCCTATTAAGCAGCTGCACGAAACATGAATAAGTAATTGACATGAAAACGAGGTCATTGGGTAAAAAGTAAATAAACGGTAAGGTCTATTCAATAGGATAAAACTAGTTTTGCACAGCACCCTTATATTTCAATAACATTTACCATAAATAAACACATAACATTTTTAATTTGATAAATTGCATGCAAAAATATGCAGAAATTTAGTGCTTAAAAAAGGGTAATGAAGTGCTATGCACGCATAAAAATTATCAGGTTGTTGCAATGTTGATAAGACAGGATGCCACAATGTTGTGCTGCACCCTATTGTTCACAGTTGTTAACAATGTTGTTCAGCATTGTTACACCCGATTAAAAAAGAGCAATATTGTTCAATGCTGTTGACAACTGTAAACAATAGGTGCAGCACAACATTGTTGCATCCTGTTTTACTACAGGCTCATAATTTTTAGTTGTGTATCACAAGCCACCAAATTTCTCACACTTGCTCGATTAATACTTCATGTAAGCAAAGTATACAGAACCACAATCTGTCCTCCTCAATCAAAATAGCCCAAGGACTCATTTAACCCAATGAATTGTTCAAACAGTCAGAGCTGGAAACAGTTCCCAAAGATGCAAGAAAAATTTGCAGCACATTTTTGTTTTACAGTACAGTACTAAAGCCATGTATGATTTAACTTAAAAAACCTACTGTATTTCCTTGACAGGCCATATTTTCCAATACTGTAATGACATATTTTGTTTTTTGGTGAGCTAGATTGATACTCTCTGCAATCAGATCTAGACACTCAGGAACTGCTATCTTGCCACATGTTGAACCAGGGTGAAAATTATATAACAATAACCCAAGCATCTCACAACGCTTCAGTTCATCCACCAAAACTTGACGACTTTTCGCCAAAGTTTCTGAGTCTGGTGATCCGCAGTTCATTAGGTAAATACCATGAGGCAAAATAACTTCAGGAGAAAAATAGTGCTTGTGGCAGGTAGCTCGAAATAGGTCAGCATCTTCCTGCTCTAAGGGTTTTGCCACCCATTGACGTTGTGAGCGTAAAAACATTGCAAATGATTTGGCTCCCATTTCTAACGCACGTTCCACTGCCAACTGTAAGCCACCACTGATAGACACATGCGCACCAATGTATTTTTTTTCCTTGTTAATACTGCTTGGAGACTGAATTGTAGGGTTTTCCGACTTCACGTGATAAGTGTTACTAATGTGTTCGTTATAAACTACAAAATCGTCTTTTTCTCGCTTTATCGGAACAAAAGTACCTTTTTCATGACTAGTTACATTTTTGTCACGATTCACTGAGATCTTTTCTTCAAAGCCCGTGCGTCTTTTCTTCGTTTCCCGTCTTGCATCAGTTACTGTTAATAAGTGTTTTACTTCATTAGTACCGTCTTGATGAACGGTTTTAACCGCTTTATTAGCAAGCCGTAGGCTTCTTCGAGACATGATGGCACTGTCAGGCGTCTAAAAGATGCACAACAGGTGTGCAGGTAAAAATACTGCTGGAAAGTTTTTGTGGTCTTCGAATCGAAATGTCGACTCTTTTACACGTTTTGCTGCAAGTCGTTGACAGAGTCCGCGATATCATCGTCCAGCACAACCCAAACTTCATGTCAGCCTCCAAGGATATCAGCTACATTGGGTGTTCAGCAATGTGATAATTTGTCAGCGCCGCAAGATCGACCTCAGTTGCTAGTTGATTGAATAGATAACAGAGAGCAGCAGCACAGTCAGCTATAGCATTGCATGGTCATGGAAAGCAAACTTAAGCAAACATGGAAAGCAAACTTTAAGATTTTGTATTCACATCTTTTGAATTGCATTATCTTTGACTTACAGTATTTCATAACCGGATGGAAAGTTACTGAGAGAAATGACTTCAACTGCAAGTTGTTAGCACGCTGATTTCGCAGCATTTCTCTCATGCGCAACCTTTCTCAAAAACAAAACAGAATCTAAAATGTTAAATTAGTTTGACGCATTTTTACTTAGGTTTATGCCTTTCGAATTCGGTTGAGCAGCGTCTTCCATAGATACAATTAAAACAAAGCAAAAGAATTTAATTCATTAAAACGCATTTTCAAAAAAATTGTAGCAAAGAAAAATTCGATGCATTTTAAGTTCTACCATGTGCATTTAAGCTATTTTGCTCAACTGTGTTGGTTTTATCCCTGGCTTGAAAGTGGCGGTGGTGGTGTCTTGGAAAAACAAAGTAACGCAAAAGCCAGTTTTGTTTTGGTCGAGTATTTTTCCTTGTTCTTTTTGTTAGTACACATGTCCTCCGTAACCGCAATATAACAATTTTTTACTTGTGGGAGATGCAGCAGGGCTGTCATTGATCAACTTAATTTACTATGCATCAAAGTAATTTGAAATTCTTGCATAAATTACACACTAGGGTTCGTTTTTTGAGACACACAGTGTATAACGAACCACAGGTCAGAAAACAATCAGTTCCTCAAGCACTTTTTTATGTGCTATTGATTTTGACTATTTTGAGACCAATCAAAACGTACACGGATAAGTCAAACTTAATTGCATTGTATAGAAACTTGGCCATCGTCAGTCATGGCCAGTTGAAAATGCAGTTGGTATATGCAATCTAGATGACAAAGTAATGTCATGCCTGATACAGATTGCTTGCATGCATCCATAACCATTCTATATTAATTAAATTGAGAAAAAATTCAAAAAGAAGACATTTTAAAGAAACGGTAGCAATTACAATGAACAGTATAATTATACACTCTTAATTATAAGTTGCTCTTGTAAAATATTATAGAAAGAGATGCGAAGAAGTTAATTTTCCAAGTTTTATCAAAACGTGCAATCTAAAACTGGAGGGTCAGGCAAGCAGCTATTTTTCACATTTCACTTTTTCTCTTGTACCTCCTGGAATAAAAAAACAGGATTTAACGTTATACAAAGTACAGCCTGTTATTTGTTTTATGTTGTTTTTCTTTTCCTCTTGGTTCATAACAGGTACACCTCCGTGTTTGCAACTTAAATTGGTTCTACACATGCAGTCTCTCAAAGTTTCAGCCCCAATAAAATTCATGGCTCACAGAAACCAGGAAAAGATTTGCTTTTATTCAATTCATCATATAAAACACAACGATGGCCGAGAAAGGGTTTTGCAATTCCGAGTTCCCCAGATGCCGAGTTTTCAAAACGATTCGGATTTTCCAAGATTGAAAGTTTCTGCGTTTCCAAGATACGTCGTTTCTTTCGATTTCGAAGTAGAAATTGAATTATGAACAAGGTAGTAGCACAACTTTGTTTTAATTATTATCTCATAGAACTGACGGACGTTTTCACTTTTAAATACTACAAACTTTTTAGATAGTTTTATAAATATATGTAAAATAATTTTGATGTATAGTTTACTATTGATAACTTGATGACTCGTAATAGTTTAGACTCGTTAATTCAATTCGTACCTTGTCAACAAACTGCGAAGAGTTTATTACACTTATCTTGTCTTATCTTATCTAATTGTGGAAAGGCATGGTAATGAATGGGATAAGCGTTGATTGTAAATAAACATCATTGGGGAAATAAAAAAAAGTGCATGTGATTACTGATCAGCCCGAATTCGAAATCTCAGAAGCACGGAATTTCAGTTTCTCAGAAACACGGAAACTCGGATTCTCGGATTTTCATAAGCACGGAAATTGGGAAACTCCTGATCTCAGAATATCGAATCTTGCTATAATTAAAGGATAATTTATTCAAACTTATGAAACAACCTGTAAAAACCCTATATAATGGATCCATTTACATACAACATTGAAAACATAGTTAAGCTACAGAAAAGGAGTTATCCATTAGAATTGTAAAGTTAGCAATTTAGAAAAATGGCATCCAACTGCCGTTTCCAAATATCACTTCAAAAATCAGACGCTCGGAATTCTGGATTCTCGGAAACTCAAAAATTCGGAAGCTCAGAAACTCGGAAGTCTTTTCTCAGCCATCCAATGAACACCTAGCCTATCTACAAAAATTTTGTGAGCCAGCAACTTCACTTGCAGAAACTCAGAATTTTTTTTTTTAAAAAGAACCGCAAACAAAATGGTTTTGTGTTTTGACTTTAAAATGTATATCGATGTGTACAAGTGATGCACGTCGATAGATAACTGTATGGCAATAATATCTTTCCATGCTTTAATAATGCTTTTAATCCAAAGCAATAATGCGTTCTATAAATGCACGGGAAGTGCTGTTGGACATTCTTCAAATTGAACACCGAGAGCTGGCGCCCAGTGGCGTAACGGACCTTGAGGGCCCCTTGAGAGAATTTTCTCTGGGGTCCTTTCCCCTGACCTAATATTTAAGGCCCTGATGGACTGCTGAAACGTGCTGGTAAGAGAGTCTGAACTCTAAGCCAGACGAAGTAACATATATGTTTGATGAACTAAAGAAAATGCAACAACACTACGTAAATATGAACTCGAGCCAGCATGTACAAGACAAAGCAACTGTATAGTACATCATTTGTTTAAATACAGTTGAATTTTCTAAATCATGACGGCATCATTGATCGATCAGGGGGCCCCTATATAAGAGGCTTGGGGCCCTTAGGAGTTACTCTAACCCTGACCTTAGTCCGTTACACCACTGCTAGCGCCATTTTGTAATTATTTATAATGTTTCATGGCTTCTGGGTATAAATTTGAAACATTTCGAAAGGGATTTTCCTATTAGAATGTTGTGTAACATTTGTAGAATTTCAAAACCCAGTAGGCATTTTTGTAAAAACCATGTATTTCTGACATAATCATAATGTATAAATTCTTTGATTTCTTCAAGAATATGTCCTTAATTAAATTTGTTATGAAATATAGTTTGCACTTACAAAACGTAAATTCCGCAAGCAGTAAGAACAAGTAAGATGAGGGACAAGCCTGCCAACACGGCAGCAACTGAGATGATTATGATTACTTTGTCATTGTAATCTTCATCGGAACTGTTCGCTGAAAGATTATATTAAGAGTTTTTATTTAGTCTAGTGAGTCAACAGACGAGTCTGCTCGAGAAAGAAGAACTATAACGTCCAAATTGATGAAAAAAGAACAAAAAACATAAATCAAGATTTTTTTAATACAGTACCTGCGGCTGTTGTAGCACCTAAAACATAACATAAGTGAAAATGCTTAGAGCAAATATCAATAGTCATGCAAGTACGGTATGAGGTAAATGTACTATGGGTCTGGAAATTGCATTTGATCTGGAGTACCATATTAATCACCGAAGAGCTGAAGAGACAGCTGAAGAGATGGAAAGCCGGTTTGAGAGAGAAACTAGAACAAATAGGCCCCAACGAACAAGAGTTCGGGACATGCAGCAGAAATGGGAAAAAGGGATCATGGCCACCGAAACCTCAAAGGGATGAGGTATAGGCGAAAAAGATTAATCGCTGAAGAGCTTAATTAGTTTTTCTGGGTAGTACATCGACTGATCATTTTGTAGCTACAATTTTATTTCAGCTTAACAAAATCAAATAACTATACTATGATATATGGGGTACAAATGCTACAAGATCGTAAATTTAAAAAGTGATAGATTTCTAAAGAGTTTGAAGCCCAACACATGTAGCTATAGCTTTGTCTACAATCAATATAAGCAAATAAAATATCAAAACAATCATACACCCACCCACTGTATAAAATATATTTCTGTTTTGAATAAGATATATATCTAAATAGTCTTTCGAGTGGAAGAATTTAGAAAATTCCTTTATTTCTATACTTAGCCAAAACACATTTTAATTCGGTGAACTTGGCATTTGAATTATGGATATCTGTCACTTAAGATGACACAATAATATTTAACAACTTGGTAAAACATCACCATCTTAACTAGCTGTAACTACAGCACTTACCATTTGCAATATTGGAGGCAAAGATAAACACAAATGCCAATATATACCAGATTCTACATAACATGCTTGCTCTAATGAAACAAACATGAATGAATAAATTAGTAACCATGTGAAGGAGTAAATGCATTTATAAATAAATAAAAATTGATGTAAAAGGTATAAGTGAGAAATACATAGCTACATAGTTGGTAAATAAACGAATATAAAAACCTAAATGAATAAACAAGCAAAAAAAGATATGACTAATGCAACAAAAACATAAATTATTGAAAAAATAGTGGATAAATGTATAAAATAAATAAATAACTAAAATGTGGATAGCTAAAAGTTGTTTAATTTCGAACACAAATGAATAATTAAATTGTTTCTTTTTTCTTCCGTATTTGCAATAATTGCCTGACAGCTGCAGATGCAATGCATACAATTGTAAAAAATGCCTTATACTAATTTATGTCGTTGCATTCCGTCATGCCTTAAAACATAAAGCATATCACTGTGCAAACATATTCCCTCACACACTCCGAATATTCTGTCAGTTAAGTAATATGAAACAAGTGCACGAATGCTGCATGTAGCTGAACATCAGTGACACACAAAATTATTTTCAATACTTAGTGGCACAATTTTTTCACCTCATATAACATATGGGAGTAGTAGGACAAAGAAAAGAAATCTTAACTTCGTAGTTTTTAAGGTGTTCACGTATTAAACAGGTGCTTGTAGAGCGGTTGGCCTGGACCCGTTTTTGGTAATTGCACTGGAAAAAAACGACAAAAGAGCTGCGTTGGTGGATCGAAGGAGCAACTATTTGGGCGACAAAGACTCTTTATATACGATCTGAAAACAATCGTATTTTCATGACAGAATATTTTCATTTTGATACCGTTTCACTTTCTGGTTATGGCATTACAATTCTGTCAACAATACAATACGTTTTTTGAGCGTGTGTTCAGACCAACAGTTAGATCTTTGAAGGCTATGTTACATGCACCTTCAGTACATCATTATCCGCTGGCAAACACGCGTGTTAATCGGTTATAAATCTTCGAATGATACAGATTAAAGCTAACTTTAATCTGTATCATCACAGACAATGAAACCCGACTGAGCTATGTGAACTTAAACCTATACTATGTAAAGCCCAGCAAAACATTCTTCAAAAATATCGATCGGTTCAAACTTGTAAGAAGTATCCGATGTAAATAATAATGATAATTTTGATTCTGTGACAGAATGTCAACAAACCTCTACGAATAAATATTGGACCGTGCATGTGCATACATTTGTTTTAAAGGGGTAAATATATGCGAAATCAGTTTGAAGTACTTGTTATATTTATTTGACTGAGCGCTGTCAATCTTCAAACAACGCTGCTTAATTAGTCGAATGTGTCCAAGTACTATAAAGCAGCGCTGACATTGTTTTGAAGTTCATATACGATGCGTCTTTAGTTCTACCACAGTTAAAGATTGATTGAAAGCATAGATGATCCGGCTTTTAACTAAGTGAATAAAAATATATTTATACTTACTTTTAAATTGAGAGGAATCCAAAGTCGTCACAAAGTTTGTGTATGGATGCGTCTTCGAAAATTTTCAGTCGTGGCTTTGTTGGAAAAGCCAGAAATTTCTTTTCCTAAATATTTGCAATTCATTTCATGGCTGGTTGGCCCATGTTATTGTGCGTATGAAAAGTAAAGTAGCAGGGGGTATAGTTTAGGTCTACTTAGGCGCCTTGGACAAAATCGTTAAGATTATTTCAAGCAATGTAGCAAACAGACAGTGTAAATATTTAGCCAAACTTGAGGGGTTTTTTTCCTCTTTTCAATATTGAAAATGAAAGCCCAAATTTTTTCTGTATTTCATCGATACTTCAGTCTCATCATTAAATTGAAATGTTGGCAGAAATGAACAAAAAAATGAATTAAAGTGAGGTAAAAAAGGTTCACAACTTTAACAATAACTTGGGAAATTTAGGTAGCCTACTAATAAAATAGCATAGTAACACTTAGCTATCTAATGTCTTTGATTTTTGCAAAGAAGAAGGTCTATAATCGTAAGAAACAAAAAAGACAGTTTTTCAATGCCGTGCTAATTAAGTCAAATCATGTCATAACATTGTAGCAATAGTTTGTTCGATGCGTCGTATAAGTACGGTCGATATATCCGTGGGCGTGACACCCTTGTTTAATGGGGGTCAAAAGCAAATCGTGAAAGCTATGCAAGGCCAATTTCCATACCTTCAATTTCAAAGCTGCAAAAATCCTTTGCTAACGCAGGTCTTCAAAAATTGGCTGTAGAAATTGCCCTCACTAGTAGCCATCAGTTCGCTTTTATCAAACACTCATCCACCACAGTTGCCCTTCTATTGACAGTTGATTGATGGAATTCGCCATAGATAAGGGAGAGAAAGTTGTTTCTACTTTCCCAGATTTAAGGAAAGCGTTTGATGTTATTGATCATAATATTTTGATTGGCAAACTGTCTAAGAACTGTCTAAGTTGCGTCAAACTCGAATGGTTTAAACGTTACCTACACTGAACAGAGATATCAAGTCGTTAGGTGTGGAAACGTGGAGTCTGATCGGTACCTAATCACGTACGGGGTCCTGCAAGGTTCGGTTGTAGGACCAACTCGTTTAAATATTTACATCAACGACATTGCTGGTGCATGCAAAAATAGTCAGCCAGCCTGATATGCGGATGATACGGAGGTCCATATGCTATTGCAAAATATATCAATGCAGTGGAACAATGCATTAACGAAAATCTCGCATGTGTATATCAGCATGGTCGAATGAGCACGGTATGATTCGTACTTTCAGAGAGTGAGAGTAACTATGTTAATCGGATCAAAGCATACAATAAAAACACCAGAGAGTTGCAGATTTTTCTTGATGGAAATTAGAATTTTATAAACATTTAGGAATTTATATTGATAACTTTCTCAGTTGGAATAAACACAATAAACCGACGAAAATTATACACAATCTAGAGTGTATCCAAAGCTGAAATTGCTGAACAGACTATTATCTTTCCTCAACCGGAATGCATTACTTAGAATTTACAAGCAAAGTGCGCTGCCGTTGTTGGACTACGGTTGTGCTGAATGGTGTGAGTGTGGCAAAGAGAACTCCCAGTTATTGTAGCACTTACAAAACTAGGCTATGCAGATATGTTATGTGCCAATCGAAAGACTTGTACTCAGGAGATGCGTATACTAAACTGTTTATTATTACTAATTAACAAGCAACGTTTTCTAGCGCTGCAGTATGCTTTTAGAATTATTAACAATTACGAATGTCTAAAGCAGCTAATAGGTTATTTCGTAAAACGAATGGAAAGACGCACTCGATCTCTAAGTCTAATGGATCAAACTTTTCTAGATATAGCATAAGTTAAGTCCAAATGCAGCCAGACAACTTTTAAATTTTCAACTGCTAAAGACTGGAACTCGCGCTCAAGGGAGATTCGTCTGTTTAAACATAAACTATTTTAGTAGTTTGTGAAAATGGACAAGTCTATGAAGCAAATTTCACGACAGATCTCTGCTGATTTTGTCCTAGATTGGAGCTGTTACTTTTAACCAGTTTTAGGACAGCAAAAGGATTCTGAAAAAGAACATGACAACCGGAACGGAGTTACACACCAGAAAAAAATTGATAATAATAGTTTCATTTTCCAATTAAGTCTGAATAATTATTGGAATTAGAGATGCTCTTCAAAACCTTCTCAACATAAATAAAAACACAAAGTTATAGAGTTGTATGATAACGAACAATCGAGATTAAGTCTAAATTTCACTTTGATTGTTTACACCATCGATTAAACTATTCTTCTAACTAAAATCTATTCCACGATGTGAATGTTTTTCTCACAATTTAACTTTCAGTAGTAGTCATAGTCGAAGGCATGCAATGATTGATCTCATGTTAAATAGAGGCAGAGATTATGGATGCTACCACTTGCCTTAGAGCTACAGCATTTTTCATTAGTTTACTTATTGCGCTGGCAACGATAGTGCTTAGAAGCATCTATATCACACTTGCATTAAGTCTGTCGCTGGCTCTACTTAATTCGCTAGTGGGCAAAAAAGCCCGATGGTTTTAAGAATAAGTACTAAGTTGCTGCTGTCTTCTCTGGCTCTAAACCTCCATCAAAGAAAGGGTTAATAGACCTTTCCAAGGTTTCTTCCACCATAATGCAGGGGGTGCAAAAACATTGGGGCGAGCGCGCGGCCACCGATGGCGCCCATATAATTTTCTAATGAGTGCGCAAAATATACGTTTTGACATTTCATCCATTTTCTCCAAAAATATTGATCGAATCGTTGAATTGTTAGTTTCAGCTGAACTGTGGGGGTTTTGTCTACATGTGGCCGAGATTTTATTGAAATCGAAAGGAGGAATGTTGTAGAAAACGGCGGTTTTCTTTGCACACCTTGACCGGCGTTTGAGCGATAATATTTTTTACTAATGTACAAACAGCAATGCCTTGGCGAACGTGAAAAAAAAGAATTCACACGTTGACTAGTGTGGATTCGCTTTAAACTCCGTTAGACAAACAGAACAGCAAGATGGAACACATAAGAAGACAGCAAAGCGGAGAAAACCTTCGTATTGAGTTTTTCTGTCGGCTGCTCCACGCTGGAAAGTTCGTATGTTATGCCGAGTATATTCGGCGTACAACCTAAGAGTTTTCACGCCAGTTTGGTGTACTGGATCGAAGATTTTTAGAAAACGGATAGGCTTTTATTGTATGTTAGCTTGTCTCATTGGCGTGATAAGGTTTCATTTGTTTGACTGGCGTAAATATTCGGCGTATAAAACCATAGGTGGCCCAGAAATGAGTTTGCTTACCTTAAATTAATCCCCATATACACGTAAATATATCCTAGATTACTCATGGATAGCTGGCGGCAGTGTTTGTCACACGCGCGACAGTCGGTCACTCGCGTGACGTTCGTGTAGTTTAAACA
>JAOBYK010548671.1:0-12158 GCA_025434845.1 Phenganax subtilis
TCTAGAGAATTTAATAATTTGTGTTTATAACAGCTGACCGTTGATAGCAGGCGTCGGGGTTGCGATTTCTGGCGATGTATCAAATTTTAACTGCTGTTGCCGTATAAAATCTCACAACATGTTGGGAATAGCCGAACAAGTCAACTTTATCCAGCAACATCAATAGAGCAAAATGATTGTAAAAATCATCAGGCACAACTTACCTTCCTGCCAAGAAAAAATAAAGTTGAAAGGGTCAAACACAAAAAATGAGAACATTAGGATACACATAGCGAGGCGAGTTCGATCAAACATGGGCGCATTCTCATTTGGTACGGAATCTGGAGATGAGGGCGAAGAACTAGAACCGCTGGGAGACTTTGCATCCATCATACTTTCAGGAGTGAGAGGATCTGATAGAACTTCCACTGAGTCTACAGAGTCTGTATCACCACCTTGAACACAGTTCAACATTCCTGATAATCAAGAAGAGGCAACAACAACAAATAATTAGTACTCAGGTATGTCTATTCAATCGCGTGTACAAAAGCCACATTTAGAGTTGCTTCGTCTGTACGGTTAAACAGCCATTTACGTTAAAGAGGAAGCAAAACTTATAAGTTGTTTGCCATGACCATACAGTACACCAGGGTTACAAATGCGGTTTCTTTTGTGCATGCGGTTTGTCAATGGTAACCTACTTTTTGATTTTTTAGCCTAATATAATGTTTTTGAAAAAGCCAAATCTACTACTACCTAATCAAACCCCATTTAAGAACCTAGTTTATGCATAGCTGCTGGCCTAATTTGAGGAATTAAACAACGAAAATGCCTACTTTTGAGATTTTCTCAAAATGGGGTTCGCAGTCTTAAAAGGACACGTTTGGAACAGTGAGTACACTTTATATAATAAGTACAGCGTGAATGCATGACGGTATCCAGTACAGAAAACCATTTGATATTTCTTTAATGGTACAGGCATTGCATTGCAGTGCAATACTTCGAAACGCACTATATGGAAAGAATGTGAGTGCTTTATTTAGAGAGGTGTTAGTCGTGTTTCCACCGTTTTTAGTAAAAAATTTTTAAAAGTTACCGCGCTTCTCAATGCTTGTTTTCTTGCACACTGTATCTGAGTGCCTCCACAACTCATAACACAACTGCGCATGTCAAGAATATGGACTGCAACCACAGAATAAAGATCTATACAGACTGTTCACTCAGAATGCAACTTGTGCACTTTTTATGGAAAAATATGCAGTTTGCTAGCCAGAGTAATGGCGGACCAGCCAGTTCTGCGAGTTTATTGGCTAGAAAAAGCAATTGATTGTCCAACACAAAAACTTCAAAGGTTCGCACAAAAGTGACCCTTCTGTATAGATCTTTATTCTGTGCTACAACCATTGCAATTATTCAAACTAACCCATTTGCTGTAGTTTAATTTTGAAGGAAACATTTTCCTGGCGAAGACGATTGTTCAGGTTCCGCAGTTGTCTAATATGATCAATTGCCTTCTTTAATACACCAGATTTTTGGATCTAGATAATTTAAGGAAACCAGCCACTCAAACAGAAGATAATAAATAGTGTCAGCAGAATACTACAAGACTTTATTTACACAAGCAAAATTTACGACCGATATATACTGTAGTATGTACATGCAAAGCAAGGGTATCTGAAATATGGAACTTAAACAAGACTGCTCAATGTCAGCATTCTGCACATACACATCATTGTAACAATGGCGAATGACAATCACAGTTGCGAAAAGAGCAACCACTTAACAGGTTTTTTTTTATATAACTCGAAAGTGGACTAGTAGTAAGAAGCTTCACCACATACTTTAGCTTCGGAGCCAAAAAGAAGATTTTTCAGATCCTTGATTTTGTCATTAATACTGGTTCTATATTTCTTTTCAATCGCATTATGTGCACGATGTCGTTCAACTTTGGGCGGTCCATGCAGTGCATTGCTGCTCCCTGAGGCTCCTGGCAATACGGCTGGGAACTGCTTCGGATCAATCACAAACACAGATGATGGCCCAGGGTTGAGTATAATCTAAAACAAGGGGAAAACAAATGTATAAAAAATCATTTCAAAATTACACCACTCAAAGTAAGGCAAACAAATAGAACAAAGAAAGCGTTGCGTGGTGTACACTGCTACTCGATCGAAGATAGCTAAAAAAATGTTCAAAACTGGAATAAGAGCGAGCAAAAAGAGGGAATCAGCAATTTTGCAACACCACCATAGATACATTAGTAAACCAGGGTGTTAGTCAGAAAAGAAGAGTTTTGTCCGTTAAACGTCAATTGGGAAAGCTTTCACCGATCAAATTGAAATATTGAGCTGCTGTTTTTCGTGATAATTCACCGGAAATGAAATGTACAAAATGATTGCACTTTAGGTTGCACATATTGTTGCACATTGCATTTCCCGGTGAGCGAACACTGAGTGCACACCGACTACACTTCGCATACTTCATTTCAGTTAAGAATACACATTTAATATGAAAGAAACTCGTTACATTTCGAGAAATTTATGGGAAAGTTAAGTAAAATATGTCCTTGATGTATCAACTGCATGCCCTTCCTCAATACGAAAAAAGGAAATCTTCCAGTGGATCTAATTAGGAAAGCCGCTTAGCTACTTCAATTGGGAAGAGTCTGTCAAACGAACACTAACAACCTGTAAACATTGATTAACCATGCTTAGCCCCATGGACTATTGCTGATTTCCACGAGTGGTTTGTATCAGCTATTTACAATAAGAGGGAGCCAATCTTCGAACATTCTCGTACGCAGAGCCAAATGATATTTGGTGTTAGCTGCATAGCAAGTAGCTCTAGGGCAACCATCGCATGGCTTTCAATTGGAATCGGATTCCAAAGATATGCCCCAACGTACCCAACGCTCTATTAATACTATTAGTACGAAATTTCGGCAATGAATCATTACAATAGTAAAAACTATAAACGTGTTATTTCCCTTTTGTGAGTGAAAAGATAAGTTAAAGAATTAGGATCCATGTTGTTTACTGTAATACAGTGTACAGAAATCTTGCTTTCCCTTTCTCCATCAAAACTTTCCTCAATGTTTTAAACTTACCGGTTGAGATTGCGCTGCTGTCAACTGTTGCGGTGCTTGGGATACCTGCGTACATGCCGGGGTGCTGAAAAAGCGAAGCAGAAAAAAATATGACACTCATTCATTTAGCATGATTCAACATTTACTAAAGCCAACTTATCAAGTTCTACTTCACAGAGTCTTTCATTCATCGCTGATCCAGTGACAAAACAAAATGAAACGGATTTTAAAAAAAAACAAAGGAATTTACTAATCAATGGTTACCGACAATGCCCAAAAAATCAGTATACGACACTTGTGTTATGTGCATTAATTAAATGCAGAAGTCAAGCTATGCATGTATTTTTCGTGCAGTGTGTTATACTTATGTATCGTCAGTATATAAGTGCGGCGGGTTGGTGAAGTGCCGTGAATTAATGTATCTTGTTGGTTTGTTTTGTTGTTGTTGTTTTTTTCCAGACTTTGCGATACTGCCTGAGTTACTGCAACAGCGTTGGCCAACGACTGCAGGCCCAAATAGATAATTTTGTTGGTGCTTGTAGAGGGGAAAATCGAAGTACCCGGAGGAAACCCTCGAAGCTCTTGAGATATCAACTGAACTCTACTCACATGGCTAGACGTTAAGGGACTCAGTCAACCAATTGCTCATTTCACCTGCCAGTAAATTTGCCCAGTATGGATTACCGTATTTGCTCGATTGAGCGCCGCTCTTTAACAGTTATTTGGTTTTTTGCACCTATCGTTTGTTATTTTTTAACTCTGAGATGAATGAAAGCAACGAAACAGCTGGACGTTGCGAACAAGAAGACGCTTGTTGGTAACGTTCCAATAGAATCATAGCGCTTGATGACGATATTTCTAAAAGCAAACATAGAAAACAAGCTCTCTGCATATTGTAAATAATTATTGCAGCGCTCATTTAATATTTTTGCTCTCAAATGCGGCGCTTAATTAGGGGCGGTGCTAAATCGAGGGCGGCACTCAAACGAGTAAATACGGTAACCACTGGTGAGAGGAATGCACTAGCCGTGCTTCTCCATGTCTTAAATGGGGTTTGCCAAGCTGATTTTTCGACTCTGTTTGCAAATCCTAAGTCCAACTCGTTAAAGATTATGAAATACGACATGAAAAACAGAATAGGAGCGAGATGCAATTTTTGAGTGGGAATTGTGCTCGAAGCCGCAAAGGTCCAACATTCAACTAAATTTGGTTAGACTTGGGGATCTAACAACGAGAAGTGCTACTGACCTAGGTATGGTCAAAACAGATGTCTTGGCTTCTTCCAACGGTTTCGGATATATAGAACATATCTGCACAGGTGCAGGTTGCGGTGAAATGAAGAGTTGTTGGGGTGCTGCAGGTAATGCAGGCTGGATTGGGACTGCCTGAGAGGTCGTGGAAACTACTGGAAATGATGACTCGACAGCCAACTGAGGTTTGATTATGGGTGGTTGGTGACTTGTAGCTTTGCCTGGAATTTCCGGAGCTGTTTTAGCTTGCAACAGAATTTTCATCAGCTCAGAAGTTTCTGGTTTCACAGTTGCTACACCAGAAATTTGCTGTGCAGAGGTTGTAGAAGCATAATACACTTCAGATACACTTGGTTGAGGATTCGCAACATTCAAAGCAGTGGGTTGAGAATTTGCAGCGTTCATAGCAGCGTTTGAAGGGTCAAGTAAGTTTGCTGGAGAGTGATGAACAGATGAAGGAAAATGATTGTCAACATGAGGAATAGTCGGTTCAATCATGTGTTCTTCCGCACCATCTGGCCAAGGCAATGAGAACAAGTCTTTGAATACACGATCTACAAATACATGTGGTTATAAGTTAGGTCAGAAGAACGTAACTCGCTCGGTGGGGGGTTGTAGATTATTAACCCTTATCAAATAAAAAGATGAAACAAAGGCTGAAGACAGGGTAAAAACTCTAAGATGTTAAGAAGATAACATCAAATGATAACAAACGAATATGAAAGCATGCAATGGTTACACCCAGTGTAATAAAATCACATCAAAATGACGGAAGCATTGAAGATTAACTTGGAAAAGACAGATCAGCAGGAACAACGGTAAATATTTAACGTGAAACGGAGGGAAACAGTAAGCCTTGTGGGCCCGACACCGTCAATGACTCTTGAAGAGAAGCTTAGGGAAACTTCGATGATCGATGTAAGGACAGACAGTTGTACGCAGTATCAGAGTTTGGTCAAGTACACTTTATACATATGGCATGCTGATTTCGGCACGGCAGCCGAAGTTTATACTTTGGATTGTTTTCTCTGTTTTAATTGTTTTTGAGGTAGTCTTTACTCTTTTTTTAACTTGTTGAAGCTTATACACGTTTCACACCTAAAGTAAATAATAAACTGACACAAACATAATTTGTTTTTAAAAAAATTAGGTTTTTTTAGAGTATTTACATATTAATACAAAATACCATTCCCGACAAAACCACGCGTTAGGCGAGAAATTCCTCCAGACACGCGGCTTCAACTGATTATAGGCAAGTCATAATGGAGGTAGCGTTCCAGTGTTTCAGTTCAATGACTCGGACCAATTCTATATTTGTTGCATACTAGGGTTGGTATATTGGCCTTTTTGAGGCCAAATAAGAGCCAACGTACACGGAGTAATACACGGAGCAATAAGAGAGCAGTAGATGTACACTGGCATAAAATTGTGAGATAAAAATAGTAAAATCCAACAAAGTTCTAAGGCCCGGTTTACACTGTCAAAGTTTCTGTGATCAAAGTGGAAATTTGGGATAGGTAAATCCTAAGTTTTCAAGGATTTGCTAAAAATATTTAAGGGAACTAATACAGTGCTCAACACTTAACTACTTCACTCTGATATTTCTTCTAAATTTTTCAAAACGTAGAATTTCACTGTGAAAAATTCCTACTTCGATCACAGAAACTTTGATAGTGTAAACCGGCCTTAAGAAGTGTTGTAAGCCTTTTCATATAGGTTTTTAAACGATTCGTAAATATAGAAATGTTCTCAAAGTTCTTAGCTAATATTCAGAGACGGCGCATGCCACATTTGGGGAGCACCATATGCGAAGGTCGAAATGCACGGAAGGTGCATTTCTAGATTATCGGATCATAGGCCCGTTTCAAACGTCACTCTACTGCCGTGTCGAAAGCAATAAAAACAACTGATAAATAAGGGATTCAGCTGATTATCTATTGTTTCTTATACATTCGGCACGGCAGTAGCGCGACGTATAAAACGGACCTTACGTCCAACAATCACTTTGCAGTTGACGTTCAAGTAAATCTACAATGCAGGCGGAGGACTTGTGATTGTGGGCTTTGTAGACCAGCTATGCGATCTTGAAATGAATTTTAAGTTTTACCGGGAGCCATGCAGTGCAGAGATTTGATGTGTGAGAATCTCGGGCAGAAATAGACTAATCTTGCAGCAACATTAAGAACTCCCTGAATGCGATGGACTAGTGGTACGACGGCAAATGCATATTCAAGCAATAATGAAACAAAAGTCGAGCGCTTAAAAACAATATTTTGAATCGCATATAGCGCGCTTGAATTACAATTGAAACACTAACGACGGCATTGCGGGTGATGACAATTTGAATTATAAAGTCAATTGTGTGTCCTGCACAGGCTGAAAAACAAAGTATCGTATCATGATGATGCATGATAAACGTTATCTCGCGATTCCAGTAAGCAGCACCCTAAAGCCCGGCGCACACTAGAGCTAAGTGCTAAGCAAAATGTCATTCGTGGCTGTTGGTCTGCAGTTTTGTAAGTTTTCAGTGACTCGTGACGCGTACAGGCCAGTTCACACGTGCGATATTTCTCGTTTTAGTGTATGTGATCGAGTAGGTTGACTGGCGAGTGCATTAGCAAAATGTTGGACAAAGTATCTCGCCAGTTATCCACTCCATCACATCGTTCAACACGAGAAAAATCGCATAGAAAATCGCCCGTGTGAACTGGCCTTAAGACAAACACGAGTGACTGAAAACTTACAAAAGTGCACCGCACACTAGGGTTTTCTGCTTGTACGCCAACAGGCACGAATGACATTTTGCTGAGCACATAGCTCTAGTGTGGGCCGGGCTTAACTATGAGACATTTGGGAAAAGTGGGACAATTAATGACGGAAAAATTAAATTATTTTTGTTTACTGCTGTCTGCGATATGAGGTATACACAAAATAATCGATATGACTAGTTGTCACTCATACTCCGCCACTGCATCTGATCGTGCGTGTTTTTGTGTGAAAAACGAGTAAAAATGACACCCAAGAATGCCCACAAAATCCGCAATGTTCAGCTTCAATTTTGACTAAAGCCATTATCAGTGTAGTCAGCATTCCACATGTGTCGACTTCACTGAGTTTGGCAAAGAGGTTGTATGTTGTGATTAGTTTACACAACGTAGAGTATCTCAAATTTTTCAGATGGCCACTAAGGCAACAAAAAAAGAAGTGAATAAAAGATTAAAGCCATTGTGGGTAAATAAAAGCGTTTATTGCCAATGAAATTAGTGTCGCAGCCATTTACAGCAACTGGCCCTTGAATACCTTGACATTATTTTTTTCTTTTAAGCTATTAACAAAATTATAACTGTCTCGAACGAAATCCTTCCGCAGCCAATTATTCCATTGAGGCTCACTAGATCTTCCGGTGACACACACGTACTCTCATTTCGTCCTCACAAATGCAAAACACTAACTTACCAACGCTCCTTCTTCATAAGAGCAACAAGAACTTACAACTATCTGCCAGAATGTCTAAGGCAAAAGGATCTATCCTTGGTACGATTTAGAACTTTGTTGTTAGACTACTACAACAACGCTGCCGAGACAATTTACGATGTGGACGACGCCAGAACGTGGAAAAAAAACTGTTTGAAATGCAACATATCACAGAAACTCATGCAGCCATTAACGTGTTGCTATTAGTACACGTACACCATTATTTCTCAGTTATATTTGTATACTAGTTTACGTGTTCATTTTAAGGGCCCACAGTAATCGGTTTCAGACTGTTGTGGTGACCCAGCCTTCTTGTTTTCTGTTTTTGTTTTTTGTTTGTGAAACGTTTGTGTCTTACGTCTTGTTTAACTGAGTAAATAGAGGCGAAGCCAAATAAATAAATAAATAGAAGCTTCTGCTAGTTTATCCAATAATGCCATTTCTCATTTACCATGCAACATGCATTTTTGAAGACTTTGTTTTCGATTTGAAACTCGAAGTTAACTAGACAAAACTCAACGTTGTACAGGGTAAACGTAATCATAGCAGTGCAACATGGTTTTCATGAATTTTATTGTAGAGAAATAACTAGAATGCACTTTTTTATCAGTGTCAAAAACGTTTTTTAGATAGCAGTGGATGTTCTTGAGTAATCAGGCTGAATGTGGTGCAGTAGATGTTCTGCATTCGGAACAGTTTCAATATTGTTACTTTATAACCCTGTTATACATTGATTTTTCATCTTAAGGAACAATCAAGTACAGCAACTTTCAAATCAAAAACAATGCCTTAATAAATAGATGCCGCACAATCAATAGCAATTGGTGGTATCTCCTGTTGCAACACTGCACAAAATAGAAGACTACACACTACAGTGAAAGTTAATTGGTCATAATAAAAAACAACTTTCACTATTCTTTGCCACATTTGCTCTAAGAATATGTTGGATACTGAAAAGTGCTAAAAGCACAAACAACATTGCCATCTATTGATATGGTGGTGTGATGATTCTTGTTTGACTTTAAGCCCCCCAAATAGGAATTACTATTAATAAGAGCTTTCAGCGTTTACAATACAAGTTATTGGAACTTTCAAACCTACATTAATGAATTCAATCTCAAAAGCACTTCACTAACTACACTAAAATGTCTAAATTCTCTGTGACAAGTGACAACAGTACACAAACACAGACATGTATACCAGCAAGCTGACAATTTGTTTCTTGAGTTGTGTTTACATGGATCCTGGTTGAGTCAGGTTGATATCTATTCTTTCCAACAACTCAGAATAAAAATTCTCAGTCCGGTTTAACAATTTCAGCTGCATGCATCAGTCACATGAAAGTAAGACAACCCAAGAATGTTAGTTACATGAAAATTCAAGCATATTTTTTCACACCTCCACACTAAACTAGGCTAGGTTGACAAGGGCCTTGAAAAGGGTGCATCTGCCTCAAAAACATTGACTCGACTATTGTGTAAAAGCTGACAGGAAATTGTTCACAGTTGAGGCTGGCTAGGTAGCCAACAGACAACACAGGTTAGCAACTAACCCAGGCTTGTGCACCTAGAAAACTTCACAGTTCAATATGTGGCACAAATTTTGCAAATGTCGACAGCTAGTTTAAGAACTATATTACTAGCTTCACTATGCATCTGTATTAGCTGCTCTGAAGAGTCAGTCTGAGCAGTTTACATCAGGAACTGAGCTGTTCTCCAAAGCTGCTATATTTGCTAATGTATAGTGAAACCTGAAAAGGTGATTCTAATATCAGAAGGTTAATAATATCGTAGACATACCATCATCATATTCAAACTCAAAGTCAGCTCCGCTTAGCAAACTGAACTGTTCGCCGATTTCTTCCTTCACGCCCTCCATTAGATTTTGAGGAAATTAACTAGATATTGATAGCACCAACATTATGTAATCTGGCAGCCATGTTCAGATGGTTTAGAATGAAAAAGAAATGTAATGATGCTAAAATATCAACCAATCAGAGCGCTCTATTTTACTCGTATGATGTGACGTCTTCGTTCACCCTAATCGGAGCAATATCGGAACTCTCCGGTCAATTGTCGGCACGTGGTAAATAATGCTGTCATAACAACGAGTTGACATATGCGTTGAAACATCAAGTAATGCACAATTTTTGCATAACCACAAGTTGAAAGAGCCCATTTATTCTCTAAACGTCAGGACCGTACTTTTTAAGGTACTCTATTTTAGAATATTACTTACGTCATCAAAAAATACATAAAACTAAAAACTTATTCTAATATAATATAATTTATAAATAATATTGTAATCGCAAATGACCAATGGCGTATAAAATTATATGCTGTTACTGTTTTGTACACTACTACTTCTCTACGTTCTGTTTAAGTGCTGTAACGAAGTGTTTTTGTTTGAGACGTTGAGCATTTTACAGGTTTAAGGGACTCTAATAGTTGCCTGCTTAACTATCATATTTAAATGGTTATCATCTATTGATGATTGATCATGACTATATAATGCGATGATTTGAGGTGACTTCTCAAGAAAGATCTTTACTCGTCAGACTTTCCAACTTTGTGACTTGAAAATGAGGGAGATTCAACAGTTTTCTGTAGTATGAGTGCTATGGGCTCCTGCTCCCGTGGCAGGCAGTGACCTACAGGTGTCTGGAGGCATTTCCCATTCCCAAAAAAATTTTAAAACTGAAGTCTCTGAAATGCCTTTTCCTGCATTTTTTGAGAAGATGAACTGAATTCTAAAGGTTCAAAACGGTCATAAAGAGTTTCAAAACACAAATGCATGGAGTTGGAAGGTCTGGGGCCAGTTGTTCGAAGGTTGGATAGCGCTATCCATTGGATAGCGAATTTTTCAATGTTCATAAAATTGGACAAAAAAACATCTATTTTGGTCAACGATATTAACATTAGAGACTTAAATCTATCAAGATCAGTCGTAATTTTGTGTATTAACCATCAATGGAAAGTTTTACGAATGTTACGAATTAAAAAACTCACTATCCAGCGGATAGCGCTATCCACCTTTTGAACAACTGGCCCTTGGTATGCAGCAGTTGGCTAAAAGTACAATCAAGAGGAGAGGTCATAGCCATAGCTCTTGGAAGCCATAAAGAGTAGAGCAGCACTAATCTCTTGTCCAGGCACTGTTTAAGATCTAGTGCTATATTTAGCTCACATAAAGTATTGATTATAGTTAGCAGGAGGCTCAAGAAGGTTGTGGTTTCGGAATGTACCACCAGGGCCACCAGACAGATATTTGATTTTGACATAATTCCTTAACGAGACTTTTTGTTTTCTATATACCTGCTAAGAGCTACAATTTTCACTGCACTACTTATAACAGTTGAGGTCATGATATAAAGGGTTTGGAAAGGGATTTAGGATCAAGTGTCTTGGTACTAAGGTTTCGAGTTGAATTAAAGTTAGGTTTATGACCAGATTAGGTCAGGTTATCATCAACAATAACTAAGTGATTTTATTCGTTGGACTGTATTTTATCATATATTCCATTATAAATGTATCTGTAACATTGCTTTGTTTTCATTCGAATGAAGTGTAATTACTTTTAATCAACTGTTGTGTTATTTTGCATACGTCCTCTTTAAAAGTTATTTGATAAACGTGAGCACTAGGGTAACGAATATTAACAGGTTTAGCTACGTCAAATTCACGAAAATCCCAACACGCTACAGAAAAAAAGTAAAACTTGCAAAACAGTACAATTGGACCTGGCTAATTGCTATGTGTATTTAGTAAGATATCCGTTTTGTTGCAAAATAAATCAGTGTCCTAACTCCTAGTAGTTTCGACTGCAAATAAAACTAATTTCATTTCGGAAAATAATCAGTGATTGATTTCTGAAAAAATCTATGCCCATGCACCGTCAGTCTTCAAACTGATAGCAACACATATTCGAGTTAAAATTGAGTTTAAACTTTAACGTAGCTTATGAACAAAATTTTTTTATACTCTCAAATAATGTTTAGTTTTATTGATTTATTTTCTTTCCCGACGATGGTAAAAAAAGTTTTTTTAAATTTTCTAGTCAATATACATGGCGTCTACGGCGCGTCTTCCTTCCCTACCTGGTACAGTGGGGGGTCATGTTACTCAACAAGTGTTGAGTCAACTTCCATCTCCACCTGCACTTGAAGCTGTGATTACAAAGAAAAAACCAAGTGTGTTTTCAAAAGAAAGACTAAACTCGCTAAATGATGAGAAATCATCACACACTAAGATAGAAACTGAAAGGTATATAGACTACAATGAGTCTTCCTTCACGCATTTGCTAACTTCGGTATATAGTTTATAGTTTATAGTTTATATATATAGTTACTTTGCAGCGTATAAGCTGAATTG
>JAOBYK010548782.1:1598-12155 GCA_025434845.1 Phenganax subtilis
TTTAGGAAATTCAGTGCAATGTTTTCAATATTTCCTTAAATTTGTTCCAAGAACATTTTTAACTGTAAACAAATCAGTTCAGATAATTATTGTTCGTGCATGTCCTGTTCGCAAAGCATTGTACAGTTGCCAGAGACTTTATCCTTCACATTAAATTTTTTCATGTATTTTATTAAGTAATAGTACACTTTCTAGTGCAATTTGGGAAAACACACACTCGTGACTTTTTCAAAGACGTCATATTGCACTCGTCCTTCGGACTCGTGCAATTTTGATGGTCTTTCAAAAACTCACTAGTGCATATTTTTCCAAATTGCACTCGAAACCATACTATTACCTAAACATATGATTCAAATACACATATACGCGTGCAATCCTAGTTATATGTACCTGTTTTTATTATCTGTAGAGCGAACTGGAAATGCTGGGTGATCCAGAACTCGCTAAGGTTAAGAAAGGTGATATTATTCAACTACAGCGAAGAGGCTTTTTCATATGCGATGAACCTTACTGTGAAACAAGGTATATACTTCGCGCATGGTGCTGCACACTGCAAGCGTTTAGCCAACTTGATACGTTATAAAAACAGTTTGTCTTTGGATATTTTTTTCGTTTGTATAAAGACTCTTAATGCTGACAAGGAATTACACTTAAGTAACGCTCTTCAAATCGTTCCATTCATGCATTTTTGCGTAGCAACGTGAATGAGTTCGTAGTTAAGAACCGTATTGTCGTCCTAATTTTTTCATGTTTTGCTCTGCAGCCGTTATACAGGAAAATCTTCGCCTTGTATTTTATTCGCAATCCCTGACGGTCATACCAAATCTATGCCCACATCTGGATCCAAAGCCAAGTCAAAACAAGCAAACGAAAAGGTATAGATTGTAGGAATATATTTGTACAACGGAAGTTGTTCATGTATCAAAAATATATAGCGAAGCATGGTATTGTTAGGTATATTTGCTAACGTTGCTTAAGTCTGTGCTGTTATTGCAGTCATGGTATGGAATCTCGGACAACTTACGTAAGACTGTTTCAAAAATCTAGCGGAAAACGTAATTCGAAAATTGGTCTATTGAAAGCCAAGATATGAATTAAAAGCAATACGAGAATGATTGCGTGCTATTTCGATTTTATGGCGGCAATGGCATCAGGCAGGCTAAAGTTACGATATAATAAACGATTTTATATTCTGCTTTCTTCATATAAGTTTGCATAAACAAAAACAACAAAATGCAACAAAGATTTTGCTCAAGTTTGCAAGGCATACTTCCAGTGACTATAATTGATTACCAAACGATGTTTCTCTTTCTGCATGATGTGATAGAGTGGATCAATGCATGACAAAAGTTTTGGACAAAAATTAAGCATCCTGTATTTTTGTCACTGAATTCACACATTCACATATACAGCTGGAGCGGAAGTTCATTATCGAAATCTTATACACATAGAAAGAGGATCCTGGGAAGAAGAAACAGGAAAAGGACAAGAAAAAGGCAAACGAGACAACTTCTCAACCTGAAAAGGCTGGTACACCTGCAGAAATGTCGCCAGAGGAGGAGGCCATGATTGAAAAGATTAGCGTACAAGGAGGCAAAGTTCGTGAATTAAAAGGCAGTGGAGCTGACAAGGTATGCTACGTCGTTTTAATGCCGTTTACAATATACGTGCTAACCCATGGTGCTAGTTTTCGAACATTTTTAAAACCGGCTAATGATCGAATTTCAAAGCCAAATTTGCTATTTGATCGTTCATTTTCATCTGATCTTGTTAAAATTAACTTTTTTGTGTTCAGGAGCAAATAACTGCAGAAGTGAACGTACTTTTGGAGTTGAAAGCTCAGTACAAAACTTTGACGGGGAGAGAGTTTAAACCTGCTAACAGTGGAGGGAAAAAAGACAAAAAGGACAAGGGGAAAAATGCAACGACAGATGGAAATAAAACTGAGAATAAAATGCAGAAAAAGCACGAGAAAAAAGCAGGAAAGAAAGAAGAATTGAAGCCAAGTCAAGACGAAAGAGCGGTGAAAAAAGTTACAAGGTAATTGCATTCTCATTGTAAAACTGATAAAGTATATAGTTTGCAATAAAATTTAGCTCGTGAGCGAAACACAACAGGGGCCGGTTGTTCGTACGCCGTTTAGCTTAAACGGCAGATAAATTCAAAATAGAAATCATATTATGTATTCCTTGAACAACAAAATTGAAAGTTTTTTAACTGAATACAGCAATTATGTATTTACCTATAGTTTTATTTAAAAAGATTTGAATTAAAAGCTTTAGAAGAAGTGTGGAAGTGTTTTTGAATTCTGACTTATGCACCGTTTAAGCTAAACGGCGTACGAACAACCGGCCCCAGTACTTTAGTACCAGTATATCCTATTTCCTCATCATTTTTTACTTGTTAAGAATAGCAAAAACAGCGCTTGAAAACAGCAACGTTTTCAAACAGAAAAGTGATCTGTCTATCGGTATTGTTCTGCCGAAAGCCGCCATCTTTCTATTATCTGATTTGAAAAATGAAAATGAACAAGTTTTTTTGTTATTGTGTTTTAGAACTTCGAAATATAGCTTGGTTGTGTATGGCAACTATCTATTTGTTTATTTATACGTTTAGCCTCCCCATATACATGCTCTTATAAAAGAGACAAACGAACCTGCAAAAGACGAGGACATCGCGACGCTCTTTCACCAATTACTCTGGGCCCTGAACATAAATATATACAACATATAAAACTTACAAAAAATACAGGTTGTAGAATCTAAATAAAACTGGCAAATTTAAATTTATTTGAAACCTACGAAATGTGGCAGTATTTGAAATATTTGAAATGTGTATATAACAGGGGCGGGTTGTACGAAGCCTGTTTAGCTTAAACAGTGGATAAGGTCAAAATATTAATCATATTTATATGTTTCTGGTGCAACCGAACTGAAATTTTTTAAACTGATAACAATATTTATGTATATCTAACTATTTGTTTAACACGTGAGGTTGGATATGAAAGATTTAAAACGTATGAGAAAGTGTTTATAACTTCTAGCTTATCCACCGTTTAAGCTAAATGGGCTTCGTGCAACTGGTCCCAGTACAATATTCATGTGGAAATACTTATATAAAAGCATTGTTTTTGCATTAGACTTGGTCTAGAAGCAAAGAAAGAGGAGAATCTTGCTGACTGGTATTCCCAGGTAAGGCTACTACAACTTTAGTTTTCTCCCTACCAAGGACCATTTCACTCCGAAGAAATCTTGGGAAGCAGTTAGAGTGGAATGGGCTAGCGTAGTTGAAAATAAAGTTTTTATATATTTATTTTTGTTTTGTGTATTATTCAGATAATAACCAAAGCAGAGCTGGTGGAATATTATGATGTAAGCGGCTGTTACATTCTTCGGCCTTGGTCGTACGCAATATGGGAGGGTATCAAAGGTAAGAGCCTAGCCTCTTGTACCTGATGTCATTAAAACTTCTTAAGATTATATGATTTTGTCAGTGTTGTCGAACAATTTCTGTTTAGTGGTTCTTATTAGGCAGAAACGTTTGAATTTGGCACCGTTCGCTGCCCCGTGAAGGAAACTTAAATCCACCTTTAAGCCCATTTCCACTAGGCGGAATTTTCCGTGCGGAAAATAAATCTACCAAACTGATTGGCTAGCAATATATTTCGCTGCAAAGTGAGCCAATCATGTTGCTAGATTATCTTCTGCGCGGAAAATTCCGCCTAGTTTCTTTCAAAAGTTATAACTTTTCATTTATTTTGTATTGTAGATTTTTTTGATGCCGGTATTAAGAAACTGGGCGTGGAGAACTGCTATTTCCCGATGTTTGTTTCACAATCTGCTTTGGAACGTGAGAAAACACATATAGCTGATTTTGCTCCGGAGGTACATTTGTTTCTTTGTCAATTCCTATTTAAAAGCCCATTTACACAAGCGATTTTTTGGTGCGATTTTTCTCGTGTTGAACGATGTGAAAGAGTGGATAGCTGGCGAATATACTTGGTCCAACAATCTTGCTACTCGCTAAACGACCGCTACTCGATTACATACGTCAAGAGGAGAAAAATCGCAGCAAAAAGCGCCCATGTAAACGGGTCTTGCTTTGTCTTGTACAGTGTACATATGTGTTCATGTCATTTTAGGTTGCCTGGGTGACGAAATCTGGTCAGTCAGAGCTATTGGAACCTATCGCAATTCGCCCCACTAGCGAAACAGGTACGATTGAAACGTCGATGATAAACAAAAATTATGAAAATATTTTGGTGTTGAAATACTAGTTCTGTGTCACAGTAGCTAATATACGCCAGGAGGTAGTACTTTTATTCTTGTTTTCATATTTGCTTGCTTGCTTGTTTGTCTGTCTGTTAGCAAAATATTTGACAAAAGTTTGAGGATATAAGAAGGCATGTTGAGGTATTAACTATTTAATTACTACCATTTGCAAGCAACAGTGAACTGCGAACTTTTTCATATTTCTGTACGTATGAAAGTTCCTTATTTTTCGTTTCAAATGTGCACGCTTGTTGCAAAGTTTATTTATTTCTTTATTTTCGCCAATATTCACGCTAACTTGGACTTTCAGAGACATATAATGCATAAAAATATAGATATTCAAATGGCAATGAACAGTCTACAGCTTTCGCCAGTTAGCAGCAGCCGTACACAAAAACGATAGGACGTCGCAAAACTTAATACGAATAACAACACCATAAGTTTCTCACAAGACAGAAGTATCACGAAGCAATAGCATGTTTTGATAGAAAATGAGCATAAATTGTCAAAAACATGCTTCTCCTTCATCCAAACGTTCATATTTCGAACGGTAAACATGAGAAAATGAAACATGAAAAATGAAAAAACATGAAAAAATATTTGCAGTTAACGGTTCCTTCAAATGGTAGTATTCTAGAGACATTGAAGTGCATCTTTTTCATTACAAGGCTGTGAATGATCACTTTCTGTCTTTCAGTGATGTACCCTGCTTACGCAAAGTGGATCAAATCTCATCGAGATCTCCCTCTGAAACTCAATCAGTGGAATAATGTTGTGGTATAAATATGTTTTGTAGCTATTTTTTCTAATAGCCCTGTTAGGAGCTAAAGTCGGAGCATGTTTTGCGCAATGAATGGCGGGAAATGTTTGCGATTATTTTCAAATGTGGCGACGGATATTTCTAAAAATAAGCCAAGATGCTTAAGGTTGAGTGTTGTGCTCCTGGCTCAGTTCCACTACTCAAAGTTTCACAAACTGCCATAGAACAGTTGTAAAGAACAAAATGGGGAAAAGTTTTAAAAAACGTCAAAAAAAATATCGAAGTGGTCTTCTATATGCAAGCTCCACTTCAAAGATAGCTGAAAGAAGAACTTAGAAGCAAACCCATCCATCTTTCCTTGAAGTCAAGAATGACCTGATGTGTTATATTTTGTATCTTTTTGCGGCAATCTAGCTCCTTCGACTGCCATATATGAAAATAATCCCAAACATTTCCTGGAATTCATGGCGCAAAGCCTGCTCTGACGTAAGCGCTTCAAAACGCGCTTGTTTTCGTTTATTGTATTTTTTTTGGTTTATTTTTTCAGAGATGGGAGTTCAAGCACCCTCAACCATTTTTACGAACAAGAGAGTTTTTGTGGCAAGAAGGTCATTCAGCATTTGCCGAATACGATGAAGCTGTCGAGGAGGTAGGTATAAAAAAGGCTTTTAACCAGTTAGTACTTCGTTTGCTAGAATACTGGTTCACTTTCAATGGACACGCTCGTGTGGTTAACGTCTAGTGGATCGTGATGTCAAGCATGTTGTTTAAGGGGCACATCAGTCGAGAAAATCGTGTACCTGCGCCAAAATAGTTTGTAAAATCTTCAAAGGTGTTCCTAACATTTTGAAGCGATTCGTTTGGTAACTTGGAGCAATTGATTATATCGATTTCTCAACATTTTGAGGAAGCTTCTCTTATATCCACTAGTTCCTGGAAATATTCTCAACTTCCTGTGCAAATTGACCGATCAGACGCTTATTATTTTTCATAGCCATTCTGATTGGTCAATTGAAACGTGAAGTTAGGAATATTCAAAGAATTTGGGAAATTTCAAGGAACTTTATCAAAATGTTGAGAAATTGATGTAGTGAATTGCTCCAAGTTGCACAACAAATTGCTTCAATATTTTTTAAAAACACTTCCATTGTCACGGCTGTAAAACTCTCTAAAATCTCGATAACCTTACAATCATAAGGTTCCCAGAAGATCTTTGTAAATATATTCAAAAATTTTGGATAATCTTGAAAAATCTCTTTGAAAGTTTAAAAAATCTTTGCAATCATCTCCAAAAATCTCAAGATATCTTAAACGATCTTAAGATGTTTCCAAAAAAGCTCGTACGCTATTTGTTGAGTGATACGCCCTCCCCTCGACATTAATTGTGTCTTCTCTCAATTAAGGTTCATCAAATCCTGGATCTTTATTCACGAGTATACACAGAGCTGCTTGCTATTCCTGTAGTAAAAGGAAGAAAAACTGAGAAAGAAAAATTCGCTGGAGGTGATTTCACGACAACAGTTGAAGTTTACATCTCTGCGAGTGGCCGTGCTATTCAGGTATACAATGGATAATTCCCATTATAAACTAAACTTCAATCTACGGTTGGTTAATGTGACCTACCTTGTTGTTCGCTCTGTCTTTTGCTGAGCGATTTTACTCGTCAAGAAACTTGTCTGCTATTCTTGGTTATTTTAAGGCCCATCTAGACGATGCGATATTTGCTTACGATTGTTGCATGCAACTTGCTGACTTTGTGCCGTCTTTGTGCGACTTTGTGCCGTCCCTGCGACTTTGTGCCGTCTATCTAGACGGCACAATCTTATTTATGCGACCATGTGACTTTTCTAACTTTTCTTCTTTAGTGACTTTGTTTTGCTCGCACTTTGCACAGGAGGCGCACAAATTTCGCTTTCTCTTATTTCACTGTTGATGTCGGCCATTTTGAATTTATTTTTCATCAAAAATTGTACGAAAGTCGCAGGATTTCAAAACAAGTTTTAAAATTTTTACGACTTATTGGTGTTGCACACCACTGTCGTACGCAAGTTGTAGGGTTATCTACACGGCACGATTCGTGTCGCAGGGATGGCGTCAGCAAGTTGCATGCAACAATCGTAAGCAAAAATCGTATCGTTTAGATGGGCCTTTAGAGATACGCTGTGGTTTTCACAACAGTACGTTTAAATTTTTGCATTTGCTTACTTTTCTAGGGGGCGACATCTCATCATTTGGGTCAAAATTTTTCCAAGATGTTTGAAATTGTTTTTGAAGATCCGGATAGAGCGGGGGTAAAGTCTTATTACTACATACAAGGTTGCATGCGCCAACTACATATTTTGGAAAGAGTTTATTGAAGTTGGTGTTAAGTAGGCAATGGCTTTTTTTAGGAGAAGCGTTATGTGTACCAGAACTCGTGGGGAATCACTACGCGTACAATTGGGGTCATGTGCATGGTACATGGGGATAACACTGGACTTATTTTGCCACCTCGAGTGGCTTCTGTACAGGTAATGTATATGATATATGATATGATATGATATATGATTTAATATATGACATGACATGATATATGCTGATACAATATGGATATGATATACGATATACGATATACGATATACTTTATGACGCCCGTCATGAAAACCAACTTATGTTGATGCGGCTAGCGTCTTGAAATACAGTTGTTCATACATGCTTGAATTTATAGAGTCTCTATCGAAGTCAGGTATTGTACATATTTTTAATAATTGTTTCATTAAAAAAATACCAGTCCTGTATTTTCTCATGCAAATTGAGTGTGGTGTCCAAAACTGAAACAACATCAAATTTTCTTCGATATGCTTCGGTATGCTTTAATATCATAATTTTCTATTTACCAGGTTGTTCTTGTGCCTTGTGGTCTGACAGCGACTTTAGCCGAGGACAAGAAGAAGAGTTTGTTAGCCTTCTGCAAGGAGTTTAATGAAAACCTGAAAGAAGCTGGGATCCGAACGAAATTTGATGCTCGTGAAAATTATTCTCCTGGTTGGAAATTTAATCATTGGGAACTGAAGGTTTGTGTTATGTTAAATCTCGAAACTATATCTCCAGTGAACATGTCTTCGCTGCCCATAGGCTTTCGTAAACATGAGGAAAAGATGGAGCAAAGATTTTGACCCAGTTTCCAGACCATATCAACAATGATTATTTGTCTTCACCGTGAAAAAGTTTTCATAAACGGGAACAAGAGAAGAAATATAAAATAAACTGACTGTCTCATTAATAGTATTATAGTACAGTATAATGCAGATATTTTTGTCAGGGTGTTTAAATTTGTCTTATACATATTTGAAAAATCTTGTAAGTAATCTATATTGTGTTTATGTACAGGGTGTTCCAATTCGAGTTGAACTTGGCCCACGAGATGTGCAGAACTCGCAGTTTGTGATGGTAAGACGAGACACTGGCGAGAGAATGACTTTGCAAGCGAAGGATTCTGTGCTTCAAATCAAAGAAATGCTTGAGAAGATCCAAGATGGTTTGTTCGTTAAGTAAGTTTTGTTTGTTTTTTTTGTAGTAGAGATTTTTTATACCTGTTTTTGACAACTTCTCTCTCGAGAACGTCTTTTATTTCGTACTTCATATGAGATGTTGTTGTTTTATTTCAAGAGCTCAAGCTGAATTAGATGAAAATATGAAAGTGACCAAAGAGTGGAAAGAGTTTTGTTCACTGTTGGATCAACGCAAGGTTAGTCGTGTGTTTTACTTTATCTTTGCTAGAAACTGCATTTGAATACACAAAGTTTCGACATTTCAGTCGATATACCGTATTTACTCGTTTTAGCACCGCACCCAATTGAGCGCGGCATTTGCGAGTAAAAAAATTTTAGGAGCGCCACACCAAAACATACATATGTTCAAGACGGGAATGGTCAACGTTTTGGTCGACACTTTTCATGGTCAACGCCTTCATATAAACAGCAATACTACAAATGAAGTCAATTTTTAAAAAATTTTTCACTTCCATAACAATATTCTATAGTTTATATCATAGTTCTTGGTATCATTTACAACAAATGTATCTAAAGAGCGCCGCCCTCGAATAAGCGCTGCATCTAAAACCCTGACAATTTAAAATACGCTGCGGTGCTTAAAAGAGTAAATACGGTAGGCCATGTTTCCACCTCGTACTATTACCTACTAATCTTTGGTTTTGCTCTTGCTCACTTTAGTGCTGTGCGCCGTAGCCGGAGTAGTGGCATATTTTGCCGCAGCTGAAGTTTGTTCAGCTCCGGCGATACTCCGGCAGTACTTATTTGTGCTGCAGACTACTGTCGGACCTCGGCAAACGTTCCACTACATTTGATAAATGTCTGACCAAAATATACTCTGAACAACACACGATTCATATCGACAAAGAGCAAAAATTCGCGTGAAAATATTTCATGCTATGGTGTGACACCGCTTCCATTTTAAAGTGAAAAATTTCCGTGAAAGTTCGAATTTTCCCGAATTTGCCAGAGCAGGAAAATATTTTGTCGGGGCCGGTGTTAGTTTTCCCGAACCTGGAGGTGGAAAACCCGGAATTTGCACAGCACTAGCTCACTTTTCGTTTTCTCTCCAGATTATTCAAGCTCCATTCTGTGGCGAGATAAAATGTGAAGACAAAATTAAGAAAGATAGTGCAAGGTATGGAAAAATGTTTACATGGCTTTTCTAAATACCATGCACGTTCTCATTGTCGGTGGAATAATTTATATCAATTTTTTTGTGAATTTAAAACAGCCATGCAGCAGCTTGATTTTAGCGAGTGTTTTCAGTCTACAAAAACTGACACGTTAGACTGTCGTTTTGTATAAAGAAGTGAAGCCCTAGTGCTATAGTGCCCACGCATCGTGTTTTTTTCTGGCAGGGATGTCGTAGTTGAGGAGGGGGCACCAGCTATGGGAGCTAAAGGATTATGTATTCCATTCAAACAACCCGGTGAGATCACTCCAGATATTTTATGCGTGCATCCGGATTGCGGTAAACCCGCCATTCACTATACCCTTTTTGGACGAAGTTACTAACCATTGCACTAATCTCGTTGCACTAAACGCACAATAAAGGCCACTTTTTTTACATGATAATAAGGACTTTCAGCAAAACTTTGAATTGAAATACGCCTTTGTTTGAGTTTTTGGGCATATTTGGCGAATAGGAAATCAAATTTTAATATTTTGCATTGCACTAAGAAACAATAACAAAAGTTCTAAAAATCACATCAGGTATATTAAATATATCAAAAATATGTCAGGTTTACGTTTTTGCCGAGATTTAAATCGCAAATTAATGTGCGTCGCATCACAGATATTAGGAATAAGGTTCACCAGCAGACAACAGTGCAGCCTCTGCAAATGTGCGATTTGATACCTGGAAAGTTGCAGGCGTGCGATGGATATTTAAGGCTGCTTTCCAGTTACGCGTTTTGGACACGCACGTACACGCACGTAAAAGTTTAAATCCTTCAAAGTTTCATAGTTTTTAAAAACACAAGAACAAGTAGAC
>JAOBYK010548893.1:0-12154 GCA_025434845.1 Phenganax subtilis
TTCACTGTACACACGAGCAAGTGATGTCGTCAAGGAAAATTGTCAAGGAAAAATTGTCCGTCTGTATGGGGCTTTATAGTTTACCCTACTTTAGTTATTTCACTTTGTCTTATGCCAGACAATTTTGTTTCTAATGCGAAATGTGGGATACTGTGGGAAAATGAAGTATATAAAGAATACAAAATATTATGGTGATTATAAGTTGAATAAAATATTTAAAAGAGGTTATTTAAAACAATGTATTTACCATTAGTCCACTTTGTTTGAAGGCAAATGGTATTGCAAGGTAATTACATCCAACAAATGCTTTAAAAACATTTGCAAAGTCAGCAAGCTTGTTGACAATTGAAGATCTAAAATTAAAACAAAACTTTAAAGGTTCATAGAAGGACAACATATTTTTACTGCATATCAATTAACGTTTCTGCATTCAATACTATAGGATATTAAAACACAATGTATATATCACTAAATGATGTTATTTTATTTAAATTGTTAAAGCAGAACATTTGCCTCACAGTTTAGAAAGTTATAAACAAAGTTGTTTTTTACTCCTCGAATGGCTATGCGCCTCAGTGCATCCCATGATTTTACTGGTCAGGGTGAGATACTTGCAGTACCACCCATAAAAACTCATTCATTTGAAAGGTTGTTCCTTCCTTGGCATGATATATTTTATACATGCTCAGATTTACCTATTAATTAAAATAAAGACATTCTTTACGCAGAGGCGAAAGCATATGAAATTACTATACTACGAATTATGACTGGCATATTTGTAAAACATTTGCGACAGAGGTCAAAAAGTTAATAAATTGTAATGGTTTAACGCGCAAGTTTTGCGCGTCCAGAGTTTTGCGCGTCAATACATCTAATTTTAATACAAATTTCTACTAAACTGCGTGAAGCAGCGCGCATAATGCTTGCACAATACTAGATTAACAGACTAGAATATGCTTGAAGCCGTTCTTGTCAAAAGTTCCCAATAGTTCCTCTTCGAAAAGAACTAGACAGAGCAAGAACGCAAACCGGTTTTCAATGAGAATATGACTGGTTATGCCCAGACAGGCAAGAGTAATTTATAAACAAACGCTTGCGAATCAATGTAGTTTAATATAGTCCCCTGGGAATCGTTTGATATGTACATTGTATTCCCGAAAAAACAATAGTAATAATCGAAAATTTCTATAGGGTATTTTACCTCGTGGTTTGTCGCTTCTTTTTGGCGGGCGAAGCCATTTGAGTCAGGTGGTTGATGTCCTCGTTGTACAATTCACTGTGAATATTGTCTTGCATTTGAAATTAGTCGTACACGAAGTAGTCTTCCTGTGAATAATAATAGCCTGTGTATTTCAGTAAAAACAGGGAACCCTGAGTATTCCAGTAAAAACAGAAACAGATCTGAAGAGTGAAAGTGACTGAAAATATTTTCGCTTCCAAGCTGAGAGGCGTCGTTGTCTGGTGGGGGGAGACAACTTGTTTCCGGTCATGAGACAGACGTGTGATTTTGGGGCGCCGTTTGTAAAAAAACATACAACGCAAGAAAATCGTATTTTTGTTGCAATTTAGTGTGCATTTCAGCTTGCAAACACGAACGTTGCATGCTGCGATCAGTCAGCTGTTATATCATTTTTTGATAACAGTAATTTTTGTCAAATGTTATTGCATATAGTGTAAATTCAACTGTCACTCTTTAAGGTTACATGCATTTTACCAAACAAATGCAAGAATTAAGTTCCAAACTTTTTGGATATAAAAATGCTTTTTTTTGAAAAAAAATTTAAAAGGACTGGAGCGATCTGCATGGCTGCCAAATTCTGGTTTCAATTTCCCCTCCTGACTTATCGTTCCAGTTGATATTACAGTTCACTGGCTGCGATCACTGTGGCTGCGATTTACTGATTTTCTGTGACGTCCGCGTGCTTCGCACTATTGGGACTTGGTTTACCACAGATTCGACAAAAATGTCGTTCTTTCGCGCAATTGTTACTGAGCCTGAGTTCAAGTCAAGAACCAAGATGGCGGACGAAATGAGTGGTAAGTTTTTAAGAAAAAAATCGCGAACACATGCCTCAATTTTGCTTCTTTTTTCATGTTTGTTCGTAACAGTAAAAGGAAAAAGTGCGTTTTTATATCCTGTCATATTTATTTGTATTAGGAAGGGAACATAGGTGCGAGGAGGCAATGAATATGAACATGTGTGTAGATAATGAAAATGAAAGCGCTCCGAAAAAAGGTCTCTGGATAAAGGGATTAAGCTAGGCTAGTGTTTTTGTAGGAGAATGAATTAAAAACTGTACGTATTGGCACTTTATTCTAGTGTATTGATGGTAAATAAAATGTTACTTAGCAAGAGTGTAATTCATAACCCAATGACACATCTCCCTTGCAGGAATAAGAGATGCATAAAATCTTATTTATTTTTGCAGAAGCTATTTCGAACGATGCTTACTCAACAGATTTAAAACAGTCAATTGAGGAGATTGGACCGTGCATGGATGAAGAAGGTATACGTGGTATTTCCAACAGTTATGAGTTACGGTCCATTATAAATTAATTGTAGTATCTATTTCCTGTACAGAAATGAAGTCTGCAGAGAACAAACAGATAGAAGAATGCTCTCAAGCAAATTCAACATGCTCAGAAAGCATGATTAGTTTTCGTGTTGTTTGGAATAAGAAAAACTATAACGTTATGTTCGATGCGAACGACAGTGTCGAAAACTTAAAGAAACACATTGAGACTTTGACAGGTGAACTTCAAAGATGCAATGCATTACAGTACGACTTTCCTACTTTAGTTTTGTCAAATGGTAGGCAATTGCACTCCTCTTGATGTACAAAACTTGTATATTTTTCCATAGGTTTGCCAGTTTCGACACAGAAATTAATGTTCAAAGGTAATAATTACTTCTTCATTGCTTTGCTCAAGAATTATTGAAGTGCCTGTATAAAAGGTCAAGAATTGTGCATTTTTATGATATTTGAAATATTCAACAAAGATTTGCAATATAGTTTCATATGAAAAAACGCCATCCTCATGGATTTACAGGCTGTCAAAGTTACAGGAAAGATGTTAAGATTAAAATTTTTGAGCTGCAAAAAGAATGAAAACTCACAAAAAAATATTATCTTTATGTCATCCAATGTCTTCAGTAACTTATTTTTGGCAACCTCTGCATTGATAAAGATGAACTTTTTTCGCATGAAAATATTTTCCAAATCTTTTTGAAATTACACAAATATTATCAATACCGGTATCTACACTACTGACCAGGGGCCAGTTGTTCGTACGCTGTTTAGCTTAAACGGTGGATAAGTCAGAATTCAAAAGTACTCCCACAAATTGTCTAAAACTTTCAAATCAAACCTTATGTAATTAAACTATAGGTAAATACATAATAATAGTATTCAGTTAAAAAACTTTCAATTTTGTTGTTCAAGGAATACGTAAATATGATTTCTATTTTGAACTTATCCACCGTTTAAGCTAAACGGCTTACGAACAACTGGCCCCAGAGTGTTGACCCTTTAACTTTTGCTCAATATTTTGAAATCAATTGTTTTTTTTTGTCTATTCAGGTTTAGTTAAAGATGATACAAAAACATTGAGTGATTTAAAAGTGACAAATCATAGTAAAATGATGGTGATTGGTTCGACTGTGAAGGACATAATGGCGGTCAACATTCCACCCACGGCAAAAGCGTTGAAAGAAGAAAGTACAGCCACAGGTGGGGAAATATTATTTTCCCAGAGTATGTAGTATCTCTATTACTTGCATAATAGAAATGTTACTCTGAATAAATTGGTACGTAATTGGGGAATATTGCCAAAGGTTAGAGCTGCTCCCGATAAACTGATTAATCGATTATGTTTTTCGAATCGATTTTGCCAAAGAGTTATCGGATAATCGGATAAGATGTAACACCACACAGTACGTTGCGGGAATGTATTAATTCCAGTCCGGATTAGAAACATTCTAGCTTATATGCGTAGACTCAACGTGTTGAGTCTACGCCTATCGGCTAAAATTATTCGCTCGTTGCAGTCAATATTACAATATACCTGAGAATATTGCTCCGGACGTAATTGCAACCGCCAGATGCAAATTGCTATTGTTCATCAGGTGAAAAACGTTCATTTTATCAGGCAGATTCAAAACGTTTATACTGATTGGTATAACCCACAAATATTTCGTTGGTATGTCAATGATGACGTATTTTGTTGAAATATAAAGACGATTAATCGACTTAATCGATTTTTTCACAACGATTAATCGATTACGATAATAGGCCCATGGGAGCAGCTCTACCAAAAGTTATCAGCCAAAGGATTCATCACACAGGTCACAAGCTTTTTTTGTTGCAGCTTCCTCTAAAGAGCCATGGTCAAAGCAAAAGGTTTTTTCTTTTGTTATTGCTCTGATAGTTTTTTTTGTTGTTTCAAGGAAAAGTTGAATAGCCTTTAAATTCAAGAAGATAAATTTTTGCCTAAAAAGATGTATTGTAGTTCTTCCTTAAATGCCTCAAACATTATAAACATGTACAATCCCTGACCTTGATGTGGACAATTTGAGCCAATAAAGACTTCAAATCAATGAAAATGATGTTTTTGCATAAGATACTCACATTTCTTCAGATAGTTCACATGTTTTTAATATGTACCATACCTGACCTTCCATATAGACAATTTAAATTCTGAAGATGAAATTTTCGCATAAGAAGGACATTGGAATTCTTTAAATGACTCAAATATTACAATAAATACATGTGCAATCCTTGACCATGAGTAGTTAGACACTAAAAGTCAATGAAGATGAAAATTAAACAAATGAAGATTTATTGATATTTATTTAAAGAAGTTAAATATTATAAATTTATACAATGTCTAATCTTGATTTGCTTAATTTAGATGCATAAAAAGATTCTAGATAAAGGCAAACCAGAAGACGCGATGCCTGGGGATAAAACTAAAAAAGAACCTCTACCTCGGCAGCCAATTTCTGGCATGTTAAACAAAGCTGCTGGCAAGGTCAGACTCACATTTAAACTAGAACTTGATCAAATCTGGATTGGAACAAAAGGTAAATGAATTTCTTACTGCTATTTGCAAGCTACCACGAGACGTGCGATTTTTTTCATGTTTGTTTACGTTTCAAAACAGGTGCGTTTGCCCAGCAAAACATGCACGTTCTAGCAAAAGTTTGTTACATTTCATCGAACATCAAAGAGTAACGAGCTGACTTCTGTTAAAACGTGTGTAATATTCTTGCCAAATGTGAATGTTTGAAACATAAACATACATGAAAAAAATTGCATGCCTAATGATAGCTTGCAAACAGCAGTAATAGGTCCCCCCCTCTTGAGTGACAGTATGCCCCGCTTATATATTTTACTTTTTCCAACATCTGACAGTTTTACTCGTCAGGGTGACACTTTTGCTAATCAGTGGATTACTTTTTTGTTTTTCTTTGTCAGAAAGAACAGAAAAGGTTTCTATGGGATCAATAAAGAACGTTTTATCAGAGCCAATAGAAGGCAATGAAGACTATCACGTCTTGGTAAGTATGACAAGTGGGACATGAAATCTTGTTTGTGACAAGGTTTGCAAGCATGCATAGCTCTCCAACTAATGCAGTGTCAGCATGCTTACTGGTAATGCAATGTTCAATAGCTGCATGGCTTAAGGCCAGTTCACACAGGCGATTTTTACTGCGATTTTTCTCCTTTTAGTGTATGTGATTGAGTAGATTAACTGACGAGTGCATTAGCAAAGTTGTTGGACCAAGTATACTCACCAGTTATCCACTCTATCACATCGTTCAACACGAGAAAAATCGCATCAAAAATGGCCTGTGTGAACTGGCCTTTAGGTTGACGACGATTGGCACTATTCATCTGCCCTGTGAGTTTTAACAGTCGAAGTTAGGTTAGCCATACACTGGTAAAAGTTTTCCTATGACAAGCAAAATTGTTGAATGGTTAAACTGAATTGTAACTATGTCTTTTGTTAAGGCAATCCAGCTTGGTCCAACAGAGGCATCCAGATATTGGGTGTACTGGGTACCAGCGCAGTATGTAGACTCGATTAAAGACACTATTTTAGGAAAATGGCAGCCTTTTTAACAGAATATCATTTCACATTACATTTTGTGATACAATGTTTTGTGGGTGACTGTGTATGGAGTTCAACAGTCTTCCTCCAAAGCTATCACTTCCAAGAATGGGTTTTGAGCCACTGGTCTATAATAGTGTCTGGAGTGTTGTCACAGTATGAAAGCAAGGTGAAAATACAGGGTTGTGAAAAGGGTTATGGTTGGTTTAATATGGTATAATAACTTGCATGGTAAAAGTTATTTAGTCTACCAAGGTGATCTAGAAAGCACAGACATTTAGGAATATTAACAAATTTAATGAATTGTGATGTGTTTGAAATCATTAAATACAAAGGCTGCCATTTGATCGTTAAATCAAGTGCCATTGGATGGATTAAAATTAACAGGTAAGAAGTGGATTGCACCTTGATTGCTTCGTTAAAGGCGGGTTTACACTGTCAAAGTTTCTGTGATCAAGGTAGGAATTTTTCACAGGGAAATTCTATGTTCTGAAAAATTTAGAAGACTTATCAGAGTGAAGTAGTTCAGTGTTGAGCCCTGTATCAGCTCCCTTAAAATCGTTTTAGCAAATCCTTGAAAACTTAGGATCTACTAATCTGAAATTTCCACTTTGATCACAGAGACTTTGACAGTGTAAACTGGGCCTAACTGACACATCAGTGTTGTTTTAACATTATCCATTAAGTTCATTATTTTCACTGATATTTATCCATCAAACCTAAGTCAAGTCCAACATTTTCATTGATATAAATAAAGGTTTGATTTATTTTTAAATACAGTGTAAGCATATTCAGTTATGATACTGACTTGAAGTTTCATTGCAAAGCAACGATTGTCCTCTGATTGACTAATTTCATTCTCAGATTTTTTGAGTTTGAGCTATTCATTGACAGTTGTTTTTCATTTTCATTTTTGTTGCAGATTGTCTTCAGTTGGTGCCATTGCCTAGAAATTTCCAGAAATACGCAATTGGAAGTCAAAATTTTTCAAATATATTTATTGAAAGAAGATATTGTTGAAGCTTAACCAAAGTCATTATTTTTGTTTTTGTTCAGTTTGTGTGTAGATTGTTGTAGTTGTTTACCTGTTTTAAGAGTTGTTGCCCCAAGAAATTTCCAGCCATAGTTTTCAGTTTTTTCGAAGCATCTTTTTTACATTTTACATAACCAAACAGGTTTGCACAGTTTAGACTCAATGCTACAAGAACGATGATCTAAAATATGAGAAATTGGACAACGTGATTAACTGCTGTTGCAGTACAATTGTTAACCTATTAGGTAGCAAGAGTCTCCCTCTTATACATGAAATTTTTTGACATTAGATTATGTGAAATATATAAGACTAGCTTACCATCCATTGAAATTTCAATGATATTAAAGATGTAATAAGCAGAAGTATCCAAATGACTGGAGTAGCAATTAGACCCAGCCAAAATATTCGAGATTCTAATGCTGAAACATGTTTATTCTAAAAAGAATACTTTTTTCAGATCAACATTGCATGAGGAGGGATTTTAAAATATTGAGGAAGCATTCAACCTTGTGCGATTCGAAGATCCAATGGCTTTCCCCGTCTTCATCGACATAATTCCACCATCGTAATCCGACCAATAGTCTTCCAGATATATTCTTTACAGTCCAGAAGTCGATAGATAGCAACACCACAATTATAACGAAACTCGTCACAAAACTACCACTAAACCAACCGCAGAAGAGATACACAACAATCGAAAGGATTCGGAACGCAAGATGGAATACAACAATAAGGGGATGCCTAAACAACAGAAATTAAAAAATACAAGGTTTAGTTGTTATGATGTAAGTTTTGATCTGGTTTTGTTCACAATGCAGGTGCATGCGTTCTGCCAGGCTGCATTTGAAGGGCTGTACGCCAAAGATCTTCAGCGTGGACTAGAAAGAATTGTGGCACATCGGTGTGCAACAAGGGACTTAAAAGCATCCTGGCATTTAAATTGGCATTTTGTTAATAAAAAATCTTTCATCTATTTAAAAACATGACCATGTTGATGTAAAGCTAATTTAATACTGGCAAATCTTTGGCATGAGCTTTACCTAAAATGCACCCTGGGGGTCCTGACCTGAAAGTAACTTTCAGTTATTCTTAAATCACCAACGTACTATACTGGGTAGAAGTACCCCCTACCCTATTGTCTATTATACCTTAGCCTGCGTCTTCTGGGGTCTAAATCCTCCTCCCCAAACGTTAAAGCGACATCTTCAGTCGCATCATCGGACATCTAAAGAACAAGAAAACAACACAACACATATCAAGTCTCTAAAATAGCCGCAAAAACATGAACAAAAAGGAAAAAATAAACCTTTTGGAACTCACCATTGCAAAAATTTACGAAGACGTGTCTTCTCGGTCCAGTCTTCCAAAAAACGCAAATTCGAAAATGGCGGCCGAGAATTTTGGTAAACTGCAAAAATTGCTTTTAAAACTGAAAAATTATAAGTTTTTTGTGCGTCTATGTAAAGGAAATGTCTGCTAAATCGCAGAACTACCTCTTAGTTGGTAGTCTTGATAATTCAGAGACCACGTCAGGCCTTGTAAGTTAGAAAATATTTACTTTTTTGTCGCCAGGAGTGAGGTTTTTGCAAGGGTCAGAAAGTCAGACTTTGCATGCAGCATGTACTGCTTTAGCTTTTGAATGGTTCTTTTTGTGTAGTATTGAAATGTGTCATATTTGATAATATGAAGCGTAGAAAATTATGGAATATTTTTTGGATAAAGGTACTCAGATTTTGCAGTTTGTAAAGAATTTTATTTTTATAGTATGGAGATGACGAGGGAATTGAATTAGAAAACATTCAGATTGGAAAAAATGGGGTAATACTTTAATAAAATAAGTCTGTGTAATATGATATAGATGGCCCAAATATGCAACTTTGGCTACCTGAAATTGACTGTTTTGCAAATCACTGCAAATTACCAGGCCATCCAGGCCCATCTGATTGGTTTGTTGTTTAGGATATGGGCGGTTCTGGATCTAAACAATCAATTGCCATCTCAATTTGTACCTGATCTTTAAGTCCTCTTTTACACTATACTGGATTGCTATTGTAGTGGGTCAACTTTTGCACCTATCAATACTCTGTAAAGACTTTTAATGGTAATGACACAAAGAAATAAAGAAAATCTGTCAGCCTAGTTGATATTTGCTGGTAATTATTGCTCCTTGACAGCAAACAAAGATGTTGCAAAAAGTGAATCCAGTATAGTGTAAACATGGCCTAATAGGATTTACAAAACTGAGTCGAAGACGAGTGTTTGTAACCTGTTAAAGATTGGTTACTGATGGCTTTATACAGACCTTCCAACTTTGTGACTTGAAGATAAGTGAGAGTCAACAGTTTTCCACAGTATGAGTGGTATGGGCTCCTGTCTCCTATGGGAGGTGGTGACATACAGGTGTTTGGGGACATCTCTCCCCCAAATTTTTTAAAAGTAAAGTCTCTGAAGTGCCTTTTCACAGAAAGCCAAGTTATTTTTTTCACTTTTGCATTGGAAAATGGTGTCTATTCGTGTGTCTTGCAAGTGCGTGGAGTGCGTAGAGTCCCGAACTAGGGACCTCGTTTTCCAAAGCCAAAGTTATACTCGGTGTAAAATGAAGTATTGTGTTATACGTGGTACAAAATGAAGTATGCCGGTATGCCAAAATGTGAACATGTTGGTGTTGGTGTCCACTGGTTGGTGTCACACTGATTTACACTTCTGCTTGCAATGTGTTTCCCCCAGTAAACTGCAGTTAAAGGTTGAAACAAAACTAAGAGAACCAGTGAAACAAAAACTTAAATCACTTCCTATGTTTTCCCTTTTGCACCAGAAAATAATGCCTATGCGTGTGAGCATGAGAATATTTGAAAGGTGTGAGTCTCACACAAAAAGTGTGAGGGTTGGAAGGTCTGCTTTGTATTGCGAATCGAGCAAATGAATCAAAATAACCAAGTTATTGAACAATTTTTTAATTTCGGTTGATTTTAGCATAAAATTTTGAAAAACAGATTCATGCCAATTTGGACAAAAGCCTTGTCTAAGTTACGAACATTGATGCATACGAACATTGAGTATGAATTTGTATAAGTAATAGTATGGTTTCGAGTGCAATATGGAAAAACCATGCTCAAGTGAGTTTTTCAAAGACTATCAAAATTGCACGAGTCCGAACGACCCAGAGTGCAATTTGAAGTCTTTGAAAAACTTACAAGTGTTTGTTTTTCCAAATTGCACGAGAAAGCATGCTATTACTTATTAATAATATACATGAAAAAATTCAACGTGAAGGATAAACTCCTACAATGCTTTGCGAAAATAACATGCACAAAAATAATTTTCTGAACTGATTTTTTTTTCAGTTTATAAAAATGTTTTTTGAACAAATTTAAGAAAATTTTGAATAATTGCACTTGACTTCTTTCTTTTTGTGCTGTACAGTACTTCCTAAAAATTGCACTGCTCTTGACCAATCAAAATCGAGAAAGTTTGTCATGTATGTTATTAGTTTTTGAAATTTGTTCATGACTTGTTAATGAGTTTGTTAAAGTACCTTAGCTACATATCTTACTGTTTAGGAGGAAGATGATTCATCGTTGGGTCTGTCTTCCAATGAGGCATACAAACGTTTGTGCTCGATTATTAGACATGAATTGATGGTTTTTAATCATGCTAATAGTCAGGGATGGTTGCAAGTTTTTGTGGCGATGTTGAAAAATACTGAGGCATGTCTTGATTGGATATCATTGGTTCTCGTTGTGTTCGAAATTTTGCTGCTTGTTTTGGGTTATGCTTTCCAGGAAAACAGGTATTGACCTAAAGGAAAATATATTTGTGATTTCTAGTTTACTCTTCACGGGTAAAACTTGAGTTGATATCTCTTAATAGGCACTTTAAGATTGACGTTTACGGCGAACCGCTACCTGCTAACGGCAAACTTTAAATTACATTTGATTGTAGCTAATATGAACAGTTTTCTGGAGTGAAGTCGAAACGCCACGCTTCAATTCATTATATAGTTTCCTGTAACGTCAAAGAACTGACATAGTTGACTTTAAAATGCGACTCAAACTTTGCCGTTTGCCCTCAGCGGTTCGCTGTAAACATCAATCTTAAGGTCTCTAATGATTAAAGTTATTACAGTTCTAAAATTAAAATCATATTAAAAAGGTTTGTGATTGTAGTTTTTCTTATTTTACCAGAAGCACGTTGCCTATAGTGGAAATGTCGATTATCGTGATTTTGACTGTTCTAAATGTCATATTGGGTGTTAGAGAGGAAAATTTGAAGAAGACAGAACTGGCAAAAAAGATTGGAAAATTTTTGAATCGTTGTCATTGTAAGGAAATGAGATGTGTGGATTACAATATTTTTGTAAATTTTTTTTTATAAAAACCATTACTCAGGTTCTTTTTCTGGTGGTGCATTACCCGTTAAAGGGTTGAGATGTTTCCCTTAGTGTGACTTTGTGTTTTTATCAGCATACAGATTGGAGTGCCCATGGTCTGAGACGAGCTACCCCCATTTGGCCACGCCCAGTACCGATTCCCTCTCCTTGGTGTGGACATACCGTAAGAACAAGTTGGTGAATGTTCCAGCAAATTTGCTAGTTGAGGGTGATATCATTGTGTTGGGGCCTGGGCAGGAGTGTCCCGCGAAAGTTCGAAAGGTGTGCATCACAGAAACTTGCAGAATTGCAGTTTTATCAAAATTATGGTAGAACTCCGTGTTTTATGTAATTGTTATTCTATACGTAGATGTCGCAGAATTGTGAGAAAGTTTTAAATGCTGGAGAAATTTTTCATCCTGATGTTGATCATACGAAGGGTTGGTGCAAATTTCAAATTGTTCCATATGCTTTTCTATGTACAGTCGAACCTGTATATAACGGCCCTGTATTAAGCGGCTACTTTTCAAAGTCCCGAGGGTGGCCGTTATATACAGGTTCAGTAGTGTGAAATTAAGGGTTCTAGCACATTCCTGTGAATCACTCATGCGTAACGAATGCGCACCAGAAATTTCTAA
>JAOBYK010549004.1:0-12151 GCA_025434845.1 Phenganax subtilis
TAACCAGGAAATATTTTCGTGACAAAACTCAGCCCGGTTAACCGGGCTAGCCCGGCTCATGTAATCAGCCCCTTAACCAAACCCAGCTTCGCGTTCACAGCAGACCGCGGACCGTAAACGGCAAACGTCAAGTCGTATTTGCGAGACAACTGTTGCAGCTTTTGGAGGATAAAAACTTGGTGCCGACATCAAATTAAAACGATGGCTATAAAACCTACCGTCCAATGCATTTTGATTGAGGTCAGCGGTGTGCCGGGCGTAAAGCTGAGTAGAAAAAGTATAGGGCGTTTTGTTTGTGTCTGCATTACCCCAAGCGCAGCGGAGAACACAGAACAACTGGCGAAACTGGCGGGAATTGATCACACGCACTTTCCATACAAGGAAGCAAATGTTCCAGTTCTGAAAAAGGACCAATCAGTAAGTGGCATGATTGTCAAGAATACTTCGTTCTTTCTGCAAGCTTATGTTTTTTGTGAACTTCGCACGAAAGTCTTATGCTCTTTGAACTGGCAAAATAGAAAATTACGCAAAAGTAATAAAATGCCAATAGCAGAGGAAGCAACAGCCGTTACGACACCTGCAACAATGCCAGATCCAGAATCGACGATGAAAGAGCCAAAAAGTGCAGGTGAAGAAATTAAAGAGGGTGAAACGCCTTTATCTACGGAAAAACCAATACTAATGGATAAAACCACCCAAGCTACAGCAAACGAAGAAAAAAATGAAGCAGATAAGAAAACTGAAGAGGAGAAAGAAACTTCAAACGGGAAGAAAGTGGATGAGACAAACAGCGCAAATGTGGAAGAAACTACAACTGCTGCGGACAAAAAAAGAGCAAATACTGATGCAGGGCAAACTGAAGGTGTTGTACTCAGGAAGAGAAAAACTCCAGAGAAAAAAGAAACCAAAGGCAAAGATGATGTTAGTCCGCCTAAAAAAATAAAGTAACCGTGGAAAATACAAAAATTTTACACGCCGTTGGTAGCAAGTCTGTTCAAATACAAAAGGCACTACAGTATAGTTTTTAAAATGAACTTGAACATTATAGTTTAAATTTTCAATAAATATAGTGTTGTTTCACGCCGCTTTCTTTAAACTGGTTCGTAGTTTCGGCGTCGCCAAGACTCGAGACATGCTTGGTTATTTTATAATGTGAATTATGCTAAATATATAGACGTGTTAAAAATAAAAACAATTGCGTTTTATCGTTAATCTGACATGAATGATTTTCACGCAAATAACCGTCAAACTTTACTTTGTTGTCTTCATAGAACATAGTTCCCCAATTCAGATATAAAAACGCTGATCAGTAGGAAATGGCAACGAATGTATCGACTATTGTGATATCTATGAAATGTTCCTCACTTTCTACAACAAGGAACAAGAGATTTTAAAAGACACAGTTAGACAATTTGGGTACAAATTAACGAAAATTTCCGCGGTAAAACGGACAAAAAGCTTCAAAAACACCCGACAAATCGGAGTTGCATATGTTTATGCCCCTTTGCGCACAACCTCAAAGGAAATCGTTTCATTTCAACAAATTAAAAGCGCCTACCGTACGCAGTTCTTTCTGTTGGCGTACGCTGGAAGTTTAGGCTTACGTTAGTTTTCATTCTGGAAATTCTTGTAGTTTTGTAGTATAATAATCCCTTTCATATCCTACTCTAATACTTGGCAGCATTCATATTCATTTGGGAGCCATCAAAACAGCGGGGTTCTCGTTTAATTACGTCCAGTCGTGAGTAAACAGAGCATTGAACCAATAAAAGGGATTCGTTTTAATTAGTTGTCAGCGAAGTTGATGAATCAGAAACAAGAATTCACCGGAAAGAAGGCATCGTGTGGATCAACTCTCAAATTTGGGCAAAGAAAAGAGACTCTGAAATACTTGTGAATGTAAACCCGGTGTGTAGTGTCTGGTGAAGTAGAGTTTTATTAACTGTGGGGAACAAAATGGCACACTCGAATGTGTGTGTTGCCATCTTGACACTTGTAAGCCTAAACTACTTTATTGAATGCGGTAGCAAGCGGCAGACTGTATGTCTCAAAGAATTAGACACATTCTCCGTTCCAAAAGCTACTAGCGGCGGTAAGTTATTTTATTTTTTTATTTATGAGCTTCTTGCGTTTTGGTTAAAGATAAACTTATTAATGTTTGTGTAGATCAAGTGTGTTGTTGTTATTTTTGACAGCATCTTCAGATGCGCGGCCCAAAGTATGTTCAACTGTATTTGGTTGTTGTAATAAAACCATCGAAGATGCAATGAGAACACATATCACTGAGAAATTAATGAATATTACTCATGGTCGAAACGAGCACGTAAAGCAACAGTTAAAAGACGCTTATGATGACTTGGAAGGTATGGCTAGTATTGTTATATCGTAGTTTGCTAGAATTAGATTCAACTTTGAATTGAAGCAGCAGGAGCCACCGTAAAAATTCACTTGCAATTCTTAAACCCTTGGACGTCCTAAACATCTCAGCGAGTATTTATTCACTAAGATGCTGCCAGCTTAGCTTTCTCAAGGAGTACATGAAGAGGAGGGCTGAAGTATTCTTTTGTACACCTTATTGTCTAGAAAGGTGTACGAGCCATATGGCCATCATTTTAGTTGGAATGTAATTAAATTCCTGCAATTATTAAAAAAATATGTTGGTAAAAGTACTTTGTTCTCTACAGATTTAAGCAGCACTTTCTTGTCACATCGTCCTTACTAAAATATGCCATTTTGTCGACTTTTATGTTTAAGCAAGATTAGAGTGTATGTACTATCGCATGTCTTGTGCACGCTGTTTGAAGAGCTTGTTTGCAATTTTCAAAATAAAACATTATTGCACATCCGGTCATTGAATGATCTCTTCAAAAGATAAGTTTGCTTGAAATTTCGTGGTATTTTATTGCATCTATTTAGAGGTTCGGCGAGCAGCATGTGAACGTTTGCTCTTCATCATAACAATTCGAACACAAGTAATCGAAAAAACATGCGGTGTCTGGCGCTCAACGTGGACAAATAAAGTTTATCTTAAATTATAAAAATCATGGCCAGAAACATGTTACTAGTATTAGGTATATCCTAGTAGTTCAAGGACCTAAAGTGATACTAACAGCGGTAAAGATATTTCTCCTAATACGTACTTGAAATACTTCATTTTTTCTAATATGTTTAAAGTACCAGAACTCAAGCTGATACATGGTAAATATGTTCAATTTTACAGATACATTAATGATAGGGCTACAAACCCAATCCAATGATTTAAAAACATAATTCACATGTTTACTGTGTACACAATGCACGCAATCGACAAATCTGTATAATATAAATTTCACTGTGAAACATGACACCTGTAGGTGAAGTATGTCACCAAAGACATCCAACCTGTTATACTTTCAAGCTTCAAACCAACTTTGTAGCACTATCACATTATCTTTACAAAAATATATATTTCAATTACATTAGTTTATGCGAGAAGAAATAAAATAAAAGAAAGGAAACTTTAGGACTGGTTTGGGTATTTCCTATATACGAAATTAAATTGTCTGGCAATTAGAGTGTGTACATGCCAGATAAAATACTGTACCTTTTAACCTCTGATAAATTATATATAAACCATTTTATAAAGTTGTCTTTGCTTTTCACTTGAGCTGTATCTTTTCACCACCAGATTGTCTGTACTGCATTTGAAGATTTAGTTAAACATTTAGTTATTGCTTTTTGGCATAGTTACAGAACATTTACACCATTAGGTTAAAATTATTCAGTGCTAAAATGAGTACTTGACAAGGATATGACTGTTAAATTTTGCCATAGTTTTATGAAGTTGCACTATTCCTAGCACACTATTTTGTTGATGTGTCAATCCATCATAATAAAAATGATGGCAGCTTGTCCATTTTAACGGAATCTTTTGTGGTTTTCAATCGTTTGTAGTCAATAGTGACAGTTGACGAATTTTATCTGAACAGCATCAGCCTAACAGGTGATTAAATTTTTAACGCATTGAAAGATTATCTGTGCAAATGATTCTGTTAAATCGACATGCTGCCATCTTCTTTATTATGGTCAATTAATGCTTGGAAAAGTGTAGGATATAAGTTTTTTAAAAAAGTTAGAATTATTGGAGTAAAAGAATCAAGTAAATATAAAAGTTGATCTATTAAGATTCTCCAGTTATGCTTTACTTTCATATTGAACCTGGTCTACCATACCAGCTGAATGTTTTGGCAAAGGGAGAACCTTACATCTTATGGTAGACCTAAGTAAAGACAATGCTCCTAGTGTACCTTCCTTTATACTTTCTCAATTATTTCAGTCCCTTTTGTTCCAGAGAAGTTGAGAGAACAAACATTACTTTTTAAGTTCATGAGATATCAACTCTTTTTTTGTAAGAAACTTTTGTCTCTTCTCGTACAAGTGTGTGACTAAGTCTTGATTTCTGGCCTCCACATTGGTTTTTTTAACTGGCAAGAGTTTGTTTAATGAGTAAAATCTTCTAGGGCCAGTTGTTCAAAACCACATTACCTTAATCCTGGGTTAATTTAGATTTTGAGGAAAAGTTTTTGACTGCTTGTTTATCTTTATTTGCAATGTCTTGAAACAAGTAGACAAATTGAAGTACAGAAACTAAGAAAACAGTTTAAATTTAACCCTGAGTAAAAAGTGTTGTAAATCTTTTTACGAACTAGCTTTACCGCTGCACTGGCCCAAACAGCTCTCTCTCTCTCAGGGACTATATGTCAATTACATTTATTCAACACTTTTTTACGATCACTACTACAGTTTGCATCACTATACTTCACAATATTTTAGCCTATATTTGTACTTAACAAAACAGAATGATTTGCTTGTACTTATTTATGATGTATTTTTTGCACGTTTTTAGGATGTTTTACTTCGCCAAAAATTCTATATGAAACCTAATTCACGTCCGTTTACGTTAATGTGTGGGACTGCAGTTCCTTGATCTTTCCTGACATGTGCTGTTTTCCTCCCTCAGTACTTCCCTTTTACGTTAAAACTTTTTTCAGTTTCTACATACAGTTTCTACATATTTCTACTCTTTTGTAAAAATGACAACGACATATTTTTGTGCATACTTTGAAGATTAAGGTTTAAGTGTTAACTATAATTTTCGCGACAAATGGTTATCCAGCTTTACTGCTTTAGACAACCGGCCCCGGCCCCTTGCGTTATAAAGTGAAATACACTGGAATTAGACAGAGTAGAATTTGCAAGTTGGGTGCTCTGGCGTGCATTGCACGTCAATAGGTTGACAAGAAAAGTTTAGCTCATGCTCTAGTGTGCAAAAGTTTTCTTCTGACAAGCAAAATCATCTAGTGTCACACAGAATAAAATATATAAGTATTTTGCATTGGGAGCACTGCTGGGTCAATGGGGTTTGCCAGTAAACTAATGGGTGACTTGAATTGGTATCCGCAAATTTCTCTTGTTAAACCATTGATCGCCAAGTCACCCAATGTAACCTATTTATATATTTTACTCTGTTCAATGCAAGTTGATCTACTCGCATAGTGTTAAAATGTTCTCTCAATATGAATAAACTTGTCTGACATGTATGAATGGATGTGCAAGCCTGTTACATCATGTTTCATTATTTGTGCTACTCTATCTTAATGCACATAGAGAACTGCAATTAAACCCATCGAACTCCAACAATTTTCACATTCCTTTGGCAGTATTTACCACCTCAACTCGACATTATTGTTTGAAACGCTGTCAGGACATGATATTGACCTGCGAGTTGTTGTAAGCTGTAGTTGCAAAACGAAAACATGCAATAGACACTTTTCAGGGCCAAAAGCGAAGCAAACCTGAATATTGATAGACCTTATATTTTTATTCTTTTTTGGTGACTAAGGTTTAGTGTAATATATATCCTTTAATTCCTTAAAAACACTGTTACAGCTAGGAATCGAGGTTGATATTAAACTACTAATGCAAAATCCTACTGCTGCAAAATCCAACATCAACCCGATTACTCGAAGGTAGAACTGAGCAACCTGTGGAAGCTGTTAAGTGTTTACAGTGCTTAATATAATCACTGAAAACTGTATTTAGCTGCCTCGGCAACCAATGTTTTCCCCAATGGCGATGGAGGCCTCTTACTATATGATTCACTGTACGATTGTTGTTTATGATAACAAGGACTTTTGACAAGAGCAGGAAAATATATGATAATGTTTATTTATATAATAACAATTTACTTTCATATTTTAGGAGTTTTGCGAGAAGTTCTTCAACTGACGGCAGGCAGTGCTATAGATTCGTTACAAACTTACTCCAAAAGCAAGATAGCTGAAGACGCCACACCTCATATTAATTCTCTATTTGAAGATCTGCAAACTGCAGTAGCAAGTACAGACCTTCGTGTAGACAATTCTAGCACGACGTTTTTCAGAGATTTTTACCCACTTGTTCACCAACATATCGTCGCAAAGAAGAAACTCCCGGTTGATTTTGCTAAATGTTTAAAGGACAACATGCATGTAATTTTACCCTTCGCAGATGTCCCGCGCAAGGTGACCAAAATGTTAACGAAGAAGTTAAGACCTGTGCAAGCCTTCTTACGCAGTTTACAAACGCTTGGTCTTGTTTTGGATGCCATTGATAATGTGGACCTCTCTCAGGAGTGTATTTCTGCTTTGGTGAAAATGTACCACTGTCCATTGTGCGACGGTTTAAGTGATGTTAAACCATGTTTGGCGTATTGTGCTGACGTTGTTTCGTCGTGCTTAGAGCCTTATAATGATACTGAAGACAAGTGGAGTTCATTTCTTATCAAACTGGAAAAATTTCGTACTCATTTGGCCATGTCTTTAGATGCGTCTGTTTTATTTGAGAGGTTACAGGAATTAATCTCAGAATCAATGTCTCATGCAAGTCATTCGACAGTCGCAGCCCAAGTAAGTTTGTCGTAGTCTGCAATAACATATTTTTCTACAGTTTGTATATGCCTGGAGCTTAAATGTATTGGTACTTTGAAATTTGTGCTTAGGTATTAAAGCATTGTGGTAACATGACCGACTACCAAGGAAACGACATAATTAGTATCAGACCTGTGAAGCAAACTGGAATACGGGATATTGGGAATGGTGATCTTTATCTTGTTGATCAGAATCCCAAATTTCAACGTCTTCCTACTCTCAGTGATATCAGCAAAAGATTGATGTTTCTTCGCAATAATTTGTCTTCCATGCGAATTCATATGAAAATGATTCATATCAATATTTGTTCAAATGACGGTCTGTCGGCTCCAGCGACGGATAATGATAATTGTTGGGTCGGAAATGGTCTGGGAAGGTGACAAGTTTTAATTTTATTACCTTGATAATACATAAGTAGGTGGACGGTTTTAGCCCTTTACCGTTGTGGAGATTACTGCAGTTATGTTTGGTTCATCTCGTTGAACTAAAATAGATGGAAGGCTACCAGCAGGTGGAATTTTGAAGCGAATGAACCTAGTTCTTCACGCAAAATAAACACACGGCCAAGTACGAAAAATGAAAATATTTAGCTTGAAAATAGCTCTTAAACAATAATGGCACAATTGTTTAAATTGATGTATTAGAAATATGACTTTACAACAAATACAGACAAATTTGTTTTCACAACGCTACTTTTCTACATTGTAAGTGCTTGAAAACAGATATGGTTGACACTTGCGAGGAGCTGCCGGTAGTTTTTCCGGCCGGTCAACATCTGAAAAAGCTACATTTAATGCTCTTTCATCAAAACTCACAAAAGAACTACTACGCGGCACATAAAATAACTAAGAAAAGAGCATAAAAGCATCTAAATTTACCAAGTTCTAACATACCAAATACTAAAAAATTTTTTTTCCAAAAACAGTCCGCCGAGTCTCGCACTGGTCTCGCACCAAACGAGAAGAAGTGGTGCGTGTAGTACACGATTTGACCTCCAGACACGCGTGTCTTGAGGTCAAATTTGGCTACAGCCTTTCATCTATTTTAGTTCAATGGTTCATCTTCATTTTTCATGGCTTTACAATTGTTTGAAAAGTTGTGTATAGGTATTAATATATTTATTCCAAATCATGCTCAGATATGAAGGTGCCATGAAGGATGTGGCTCTAAGTCCAGTAAACAGTGAGATGATTGTAGGCGACGTTTTGTTGCTCTTGAGAAAAGCGAGCGAAGAAATTAGCCAAGTCAAGTTTAGTCCTTGGAAAGAAGAGGATGGGAGTGGATGGTCGTCTGATCGTGGCAGCGCTAGTGGTGAAGGTAAGCTCTCTACCTTTTCTTACTACGAGCGCTCACTTATTTAACGCTCAGGATATATTTCGATATGTACTTAATATTCACGATAAATCTATTATGAAAGTAACATCAAAATATTTCCATGACATACTCTATTTATATGACAGTTTAGTAATATAACTAGTACCAAATATTTTTTCGTCGTATATATGTAAGTATATGTTAACTGTTTATTCAAATGTTAGTTCTTAGATTTTCATATCCTCCTGTAATGGTGTTTTTTTTCATGAGTAAATGAATTTAACTACAAGTTGTGATATTACTGATGGATGATGCGTTGTAACATAAAGATGTCTATGGGCTTAATTACTCCGCTCTTCTGCATTCAAATAAGAAAACGTAATTTTGCGCGTCGGCGAAGGAAGCGTTGTTTTTACGCAACCCGATCTTCAATCCAACGGAAAATAGTTGAATTTTCTTTCGCGTCGCACTGGTGTCTTGGTAAACTTATAATTAATCTCCTGCAAAAATAATCAGTCATCTGTATTTGTTTGATTAGTAATGCTCTCATACTTTCATTAGGTTCTGGAGGATCAGGTGAACCGACAGATGAGAGTTCTCATAGTGGAGCGGACTGTAGTGATGATGATGATGAAGATAATTGCATTTTATCAAGTGGATACGACAAATGTATGTACTAACCTACAGGATTTTGGAATTAAGAGCATTGCAAATTCGAAACGCTACCCGTCATTTATTACTTGTTTTCTAGATTGTGGTGGTGTTACTGTAGTGTCCTTTGTCCGTACAATTCTCTTTGCTCTGCCCTTGCATTCACAGTCTTCTTTCTGTTGTTGCAGTTAATACGGGCGAACCAACGAAAGACTACGAGTACGAGGATAATGAAAGAACACAGGAATCTATTGTAACAAAAGTTCCTGATTCTGGAGCTAGTACATCTTACGTCATGCAAGCATCACTGCTAGGACTATTATTGCTGTATTTCGTATTCTCGAGGTAAATGTTCACAGGAGGAGATCCTGTTCGTGGCAAAAGGAGAATCAGACCAAGGTGACGAACCTCAAGAGCAACCTGGCTATAACTACTTTAAAGAATGTGGTCAGCCGTGAGCTTGTTAAAACTTTGGTTCACACTGGTCGTAATTCGCCGATTCTTACCACCAGTGTGAACCAGGCTTTAAAAAATACTATTTTTATATTTACTGTAAATAAAATTGATCCAAAGGAGCTGTACACAGCGATAAACATTCCTGAAAACTAAAACGCAGTTCTTTGTAAGCAAATATGGTTCAACAATCTCATGCGATGGAAGCTGCTTCTCCCAATCCCCCTGACAATCGCGGGTGGAAGAAATCGCGATCTCGTTCTTTAAATGGGTTTTAAAATATACAGCAGTAAAAATATGGATGATATTCAATCATGCAAGATGACAGTAACTTCATAACTACACTGCGAGTAAGTATTGAACTTCATCGTCAAATTTACACGATACTAGAATACGTTATAATATACACTATACCCAATAAAAATAACTTTCATATCATGAAATCGATGACGTTACGTTTTGTTTCTATATTATGGACAACACGTTATAGATAGTATGCGAACGTTCTCCTGACATTCTATAGACAAAGAGATTTCCGCCATTTCGGATGAAATTAGATTTGCAAACAAGGAAAACCCTTTTTTATTTTGTCAATTCATCCAACATGGCGTCGACATGGGGAATTGAAATGGACTTTCTATACAGTAGCCGACGAAATTAAACCGAATACATACTTTACCAAAATAAACCAAATTTTAATTTACAATCTCAAAATATATACAAATTGAACTGAGATAGCCATTTGTTAGTCTTTCCTACAGGGCTATCAGATAACCGTTTCATATAAAATATGTTTAAATCTCTAAAGCCTGGTTCTCATATGTCGCCGATGGTCGCCGATGTTTTTATTCTTGATCATCGAAGGAGAAATTTATCTGCGATAGACAAAAGCTTTTATGCGTTAGTAACCGTGAACAATGGTCGTCGGCGATCGTGGGTGGTATATGAGAATCAGGCCTAACCATTAATTAACTATATCGACCACAACTACTTTTCATGAAAAACACCGATCATATCTTGACAGTGGATTCCGCATCCTTAAAATTGTCATCAGGCAGATCAAGTTATGAAATCCTTTGTTTTAATACATCGTCGCTTCAACGCGATGACAAGGGACAACTTTCACACGCAATTTGCAGCTAAGGTCCTAACTCCTAAGGTCAGTGCTACTGAGACAGGAGCAATGTCAGTTGTTTCAAATTTTTGCGAGGAAATACCGCAATTATATATAAGCCTTTTAGTCTGTCGTTCGCGTAGCCATAATCTTTTCAAGTTACGTGTGGCCTGGGTACGAAATAAGAATCATCATTAGTTGCAGTTTTTGTAGAGATTAATTAAGATTTCCTGCTACTGGTTTTCAAAATCACTCAGCAATGATATTGATCAACGTCGATTCAGATGTTTACAAGAGCTGAACTACAAGTGTTGTTACTACAAGAAGTAGTGATGTAGGAAGATATCGTTCTACTCCATTTCCATGATCATTTGACTTTACATCGGGAGGTTTGACAATAAGCACTTCATTAGTGTCAACGCTGTTGTCATCTGAAGGTTTAGATAATTCTATTTTCCCATCAGGTATCTTATTGGTTAAAGTACCATCATCATCATCATCATCATCATCGTCATCATCTCCAGATCCACTACCACTTCCGCTTCCACTAAAAGCCCAATCTTCGTCCGATATGTTTGGGGGATCAACGGTTTTACCAGCTATTGCAGCCTTAATACTCTTAATAGTAGACTGAAGTTGGCTTACTAGTGACGTAATTGTGATGTCATTTTCACCATTTGTGCTGGTTCGGTTTATCTTGCCCTGTTGCACATTTGCAGTATTGCTTGAAAAAGAATGTTTAAAATTAGTCATACCGTAATTAACATCTTCAGACTAAAAAAATAAATGCAATCCTATGTTCAAATAAAAATTTCAAAAAGAGGAAGAATTGATAAAGGCTAATATATCCACTGTTCGAATGCTCTACCATTCAGTTTTATAAAAATTGCTTGTTTGTTAAATCTGAACTTGAAATGAGTGAGTAATGTTACTTTGAGTAAGTGGAATTGGACAATTAAAAATTTAGGATAGTTTGAATTAATCACACATTTTTTTAACATGATTACAATCATTCAACGTCGCTACCATTCCCCAGTACACACATATCACTTCGATGTGCATTTTGCGTGCAAGTCTTCTTACAAATTATGGATTTCGTCGCAAAAAATTTGCTTCAAAAGCATTTCAAACAAAGTATTCGCATGCAACGACAATGCACGATTGGGAATAAAGAACGTAGAATTCAAGCATCTATAAATGACTGCTTGCAGTAAATCACTTATTTTGCAGTTCTAAATGCCTTAAAATATACAATCAACAACACAATGAATAGAGAAAGGATGGGACTAGAACATGAACTCAAAAGGAAGCCATAGAAATTTATGTTATTTCGGTTATAAAGCTTCAATTTCAAAGATGGATTGCGTTTTTTTTTTATACACCCTGTACAGCTAAGATGTCAACTGTTTGAAAGCTGCAACTATATCTTGAGTATTCAGAGAATAATCTCACCGACAGCACTGATTGATTAGAGAAAAGTTCCGTAACAAATATCTCATTATTAGGCACTTAAAGATTTGCGTTTACGGCAAACTGTTAACTGCTAACGGCAAACCTCAAATCACACTTCATTGTAATATCCACAGTGTTTCCTCGAGTGAAATTGTCAAACCATGCTTCAATTAGTTGTATAGGTTCGCGTAACATTGAACAACTGATGTAGTGCACTTTA
>JAOBYK010549115.1:0-12150 GCA_025434845.1 Phenganax subtilis
ACATCCACCAGTCTGGGGGCCTCGGAGATTCTATCGCACACGCACGCATCCACGGGTCTTGCTTGAGAGCCATCAGGGCCTGGAAATGAGGGAAGCCGAAGATTTCATCCTCTCTTTGCTTGGTATCTTTCTTTCTTTAAGCTTTGAGGCTAGTGGGTTTATAGACTAGCCACAGTGAGCTGGAACAAATAGGATTTCAACTTTCTTTATCTTGCTAGATTAGATCATATGCCAAATTATGCCAGTAGAGACGGTCCACTAGAGATCTAGCAGAGCCAGTCCTGTCACGACGCCAACTGCAATACGTGTTTTGGCCTGACCTCCCCCTCCAATCTAGCAATGGCTTCCAACCTAGTGGAATCAGGTTGGAACGTGTTTTCTTGGGACAGCATGCTTACTCCAACGTGATGGAATCGCTGCTCAATGAACTTGCTGAGGCAATGGCGGTACGAAGCTGCTGAGAGCTTGAAGTTTACACTGTCGGTCACAACCTTGGCGTTCTCGTGAGTTTGCCGTAGGAGAAACGAAAGAAAGGAAGAAAGAACAAAGAAAGGTCTAAAGGTTTGCAGAAGACATGGAAAAAGACAAAGCAGGAAGCAAAGAAAGACATACTGAAAGACAGAAAAGATCAGAAAAGTATTAAGGCTTTAGAGAAGCAACGCCCTTTGGAATTCAACATAGATTCAAGGACATTTACGAATTCGACTCAATGTTCTTTTCTGTCTTTCTCTAGACCTTTGGACCTTTCTTCCTTTCCTTTCTCTCTTTCTTTAGTTCGTTCTAGCGATGGCCTCCAACCGAATAGCGATGGCCTCTAACCTAAGAGCGATGGCCTCCAACCTGATAGCGATGACCTCCATTTCTCCGTTTCTCCGAGAGGATCAGGCGCCGCGGCTTGTGGCGGGGGCGACCTTGGCCCGGTTGGAAGTCGAACTACAGCTCTAGGTCTGCGATCTCCCGTCCGAGGAGCAGGACGGCTTTGAAACGTCCGATGTACTCTTCAATGCGTCTGAGTCTAGGTGGATCCATTCGAAAGCAAAGGCAGTGTGCCCAGAATACTACCTGTCGAGTGGAGGGGCGCACATATGTGGTGTGCAACGGTCGGCCCTCAAGCTTACGTACTCTGATCAAGAACAGTCTGAACCATTTTACTCGATCCACAAGCTCGAATTGGCGTGCTTCTTCTTTGGTGAGCCAGTGCCATTTGGCAAATTTTTGTGAAGCACGGATGCCACCGCTGCCCGTGTGCAGCACGAAATCTATTAGGAGAAAGAACCAAGGCACATGGACCGCTTCGGCGGTCGGGTTATGCAAGCTTTGGGACCAATTGGTCAGGAGGGACCACCCCTCTCCCACAAGTTTGTGAGTACAAGTTTGTGGCAAGTTTGGCAATGGCGCCAACGTGGTGTCCTGAATTGGCAGAGGAAAAGCTGGCTGTGGTGGATCGTCCGCCTGTGGTGGCGGGTCCTTGCTGACAGCTTCTTCGCTGACCTTAAGCATATTATTATGGACTTGGTCTCGCAAAAGTCGTGCTGAGTGGATGTCCCGTGTGGCTTGTTGCCACAGGCAATGAAGTGATTGCGGGAACACTGTGCTCCAGCGAGCGCAGTGGTCGGCATTATCATTGCCTTGGAAAGCCCATTGTTCGATCCAGCTGACGTTGGATCTGTTTTGATGGCTGGCAATCTTATGAACTGTGACGAGGTGGCCGTGCATGGTTCTGGCCAACGATACAAGCAAAGACCACAGGTCCGAATCTTTTCTGCCTATCTTACACTCGGCCGGTCTGTGTAAAGCTTGCTGGAGGGCGTGGACAACCTGGGCGTTGTCACACCACAACCGAACCGGGCGGCCGTAGCGTAACACAAACCTCAAAGCACTGATGGCGGCTAAGATTTCAGCACGGCCGCTTGTTTGGCGTCGGCCGGGGACTCGCCCTTGAGCAAGTGGCCACCACTGGTCAGTATCGTCGGGGTGTGCCGCCACGATACCCCATCCTGCCATGCGTGTGAACTGGCAGGTGGGGTTGACACAGGATCCATCGAGAAAAAGGTCACGTGGTTGGAATGGCACTTGTTCAAAGGAGTCTGTGGTGTCCGGGCAGCTGACCAGTGTCTTTTGCAACTCTCTGACTGATGCCGGCAGGCCCATCCATCCATGAAAAGTTAAGCATTTTGGCAACCCTCCTGCAACGACTTGCGCAGTGAGCCACGGGTGTGGCCTGGCACTGGCGAAGGATTTGCACTCCCAAAAACGGTGGAATTGAGAATCGGGCTGACTGCAAAACTTACAGGTGAGGGTATGAGCTTTATCATTATGGGCCTGTGTATCGGCCGTGAAAAACGTACCATTGAGGATCTTACGAAGCAAACCCTGCTTATGTGTATTATGGGTTCGGAAGTGTTCTAGAGTGAATCCGGCATGGACCCATTCCATCCCCTGGAACGTTTTTCGACGGGTCAGGCACTGTTGGACAAAGTTTTGCCAACCTTCTAGCAATCTTTGGTGCACTTCCGAGTGAGCGCCATGGAGCAGTGCCAATGGTTGCTGTTCATGGTCTAGGACCCAACCTTGGCCGAGCCAACTCCATCCAATGGAGTGCAGGCGTTCGAGCAAAACGTGGCACGGACCTGGTCGAGGCGTTGTATCCCAACCTACTGCTATCAGGCGGTCCATTAGGTCACTTACCCTATCCGGACAGGCATGTCGCCGTATGGTGAAGACCGTATCAACCAGCATGGCACAGGCTGGGTCTGTGGATGGGTGCTCCACAAGGGAAAGGTGAGCCATGGGACTAATGCCGGGCGCATGCACTCGCAGGCCTCGACATGCTCCGGTTCGGAGTGATCGTACATGTGTGTCTCCGAGACTTGCCGAGGACACTGCCGACAGAGCTTGTGGCCATCCCTTTACCCTTAATGCATCTACTTTCTGCCGGTATGGCGCAGGCGATTTTGCCAATGCTATCCAGATGCGTGGCATGGTTTGTACTCTTTTTTGAAGGACATGATTGGTTTTCCGAAGGCCATATTCCATGTGTGCTCCAAGATCTCGTGCGGAGGCTTGCAGCATGAGGTTGGACTGTCTTGCGACCTGACGGTCAGCGGCGTCATTAGACCAAAAATATGTCTTGGCCTCATCCAACTTTAGGTCAAGAAGGTCACAAAACTGTGTCATCAGTTGTAGTCCCTGGTTAACATCGGCAATGCTGGCGCCGGTAAGTTCAAGGTTATCTACGTAGGACCAAAGCTTGACTGAGGGGAATCTTATGTAAAGCCACCTAGACAAGGCTATGTTACACAAGAGCATGGCTGCACAGCTTAGACCGCAACCCTCGGCAAAACCTGTGGTGGTTGTGAGGGGAGGGCCTATGGTTCCTCTCACACTGAAAGCCCTTTCCATCTGCTGCAGCGCGTTTGCCCATGCTTGGATGATGGGCTTGGCTATCCCTAGGTGCAGACCTATGGCCAGGAGGGGGAGTCTTGGGAGCAAGTTATATGCTTTAACAAGATCGGCTACCACTCCTGCTGCAGGGGTCTGATCTGCCATGCATTCTTCGAGGTGCAGTTGTATGTTCAACCACAAGTCTGTACATGACCGGCCTGGGATGTTGCCGGTGACCTGAGAGGAGACGAATTGGCTCAGGTGGTACAGGGTTTGTTTGGCCCTGATTGATGACCATGTCCTATAGATGATCGAGAAAACCGTCAGCGGACGGTATTGGCTGGCTTTCCAGGCACTGGGGATCTTTTCCAATGCATGTACATGGCCTGTGACGACCTGCTTTGGCCAGAAGGATTGGCCTTCTTCGATGGCTGACAGCATGTTCAATATTGGCTCGACGTGACTCTTAGGGAGGGCAAGCAAGTCGCTCCTCGAAACCCCATCGGGGCCTACTGCGGCCCGAACTTTTTTGTGGGCGACAGCTGTTTGCCAGGTGCTATACGAGATAGGCGAATATTCCATGCTCGGCGGAGCCGGAATGGCATTTTTGACAAAATCAACGATTGGCTCCCATTCGCTGTCTGGCGTATGGGCATGTCGATCCCATCGTTTCATCCATTCGGCTTGGAATTCTTGGTATATCTCTTCTAAGTCAGTTATCGGCTTGGTCTGAGTTAGAGTGTCACCTGTTTGGATGGGCGGCATAGATTCGAGCCAGAGCTTATCAGTGTCGTGGTGGATTACCCTGAGGGGGATTCCATTATATTCAATGGGTTCGTCGGGCTTGAAAGCATTAGCTGAAACAAGTTCGACAGCACACTCCTCCTGATCTATACATTCCACGGTCGACGAATGATGTGCCAAAAGCATCTGTACTGGTTCTGGTCTTGGTGCCTGTAGATCTGTGAAGATCCTGGCTGGATTGTCCAGGCGCGACTGCTTGGCCTGCCGAATTCGAGATGTTTGCAACATACTTTCCAGTTCATGGACGTCTTCTTTGAAGTCCAAAGCTAAAAGACGCGCCAAGTGCTCGTCCGGTGCTCTGTCTGGAAGTATGGATGGCAAACCAAGAACATGCTTTGCTTTGTTTGCCCACCATTGCGGAAAGGACGGCTTGAAGCCTGTTGCATGGATGATTGCATGCCACTGTCCAAGTTTCCTATCTAGCCATTGCGATGATTGGCGATGTCCTGGGTGATGCATCTGGGCTAATGCCTGCAGTCTACGGAGCTGTTTAATCCATCGTGTATGGAGCATGCTCTGTCCATGATATTCTGGGGTGAAACCTCCGGGCCGAGATGGGCGGAGCGGGACAAAGTTCTCTGTTATCCATTTCCGCTCGGTGGTGGCTCCCCTTCCGAGTTGGGATTCATGGATGTTGCGCCCCAACCTTCTAGCCTCCGAAACCTTTTGATGTTCGAAAGATTGCCATACTGCACGGTATTGATCTTCGGCCGTTTGTTGGTGCTGTGTTCCTGGTGAAAAAGGCAAGTCGTCATTGACCGAGGTGGTGGCTGTGAGGTTCCAGTCGATCTGTCTGGGTTGTTTCCAGATTGGGACCCTTGGCTGGGTAGCTTCAACATCTAAAACCACATAGACTAAGGAATGATTTGCAACCCATTCTGGCTCCACACAAACTTGTTTAACAAATGGGGTCACCTCGGGGCTGAGAAAAAGCAAATCCTTAGCATGTTTTTGCTGGATGGTTGGCTGGATTTCCTGCCCAAAGCGGCTGGCGGCCAAGTGCTGTACTTCCTGCCACCCTTGTTGGAGCATTGTCTGAACCACTGAAAGATCATCAATGAAATGATTAAAATCACCTCCAATGAACCTAGGCCCACAAGCACAGGTGCCTATTCGGTTGTACACCTGCGAAAGGAGGAAATTGTTCATCTCACGTGTTGACACTCCACCACTCTGGAAGGCGTTGCCGTAGAAAACCCCCCCTTGCAGCCATTGACGGCCGTACTGGAAACCTGCCACGTGACACCTTTGGTGTTGGCGGATGTCTTGAGACCACGAGGTCATGAGTTCTCTACCTGGTGCACTCGTCAAAAACCCAACTCCTCTTTCCTTGCCTCGGGAGGCAAGTTGTGACTGAAGGTGGGATTTGGGGGGAACACAATCTCCATGAATGAGCTTAAATGGGCTTTTGGACAATTTCAAAGCTCGTCTGAATTGGACCAAACCCGGCTGAGTGAGGTGTGTTTCCGAAACCAGCCAAGTGGTGCCCTGAGTACCCTGTGGCAATTGATTAATTAGATCAGTCTTGTTCTGCAAACCCGTGGGGTTCAAGAGCCCTAGAACAAAACCAGAAGACTTTGGGCCTGGATGTAAGGCCTCCCCATAACGAAAAACATGTGTCAGAACCAGCATAAGGCGGAGCAGGTTTTTGACACGACTCTGCATGAACCTGTCTCGATCCCAGTGTCTGGTCTGGCGACCTTGATGGCTTCGATCTCTATGTCGGATCGCATCCCCGGCAGGGCGGATATGCACACCACCCATGCGACAAAATGAATTAACCTGCAGTCGGCGTGCTTGCGAATGCTTCGAAGGGCATGCTGCCACTGCATTTGTGAAAAACCCCTGGCTCCGATTGTGACCTAGTCACTCATGCCGTTGCTTCTTGGAGAGCAAGGCTTCTATGCGCTGCATCTGGTCGTCCAACTTGGCATCGATTCTCCCCTCGAAGCCCTGCAGTTGGCTTGCGAGCTGATGATTCACTTTGGTTTGCTGGTTCTGGAACGTGGAAACACTGTGCGTCAGCGAATGGACTTGTGACTCCAAGGCTTCAATCCTCGCAGTTTGATCAACTTGCATTGATGCCTCGGGAGAGGCCTGCTTGGCAGCATGGATCTTCTGTTCGAGGCGTTGTTCCAACGCGGCAAGCTGTCCTGGTGTGGCAACATGGGGCTGCGAAGTCGGCCCTTGCTTGCGGTTAGTGCTATTTGACTGCCATGGATCTGCCTGCAGCCACGGATCTGCCTGTGGATCGGGGTGCGTCTGAGCCAACTTGGTGATGGTCTGTTTGGAAGCGATGATGTTCGTCATGCTTGGCAACGGAGCTTCCTTTTGGCTGTCAAGCTTGGCGATGAGGATATCTCCATGCTTCATTTGGTAGATCCAGTGCGAAGGCTCATGAGGTGCTGTCACCTGCCAGAAGATCCCCTCCTGGACCTGCATCTGTGACATGGGCTGTACCGGACGTGCATTCCAGCCGATGTGCTTGAGCCCTTTGGTGATCGATGCTTTGGTCGAGCCATATGGAAAAGGGCCGACCTTGTATGGCCTCAGTTCATGTCCGTCCAGGAACATCAGATCCGGCCTATGCTGGGCATGGACTTTTTCAGCTTGCTCTTTGTCAACTCGGAGCCCAAATCTAGCCCCCATTCTGACCACAGTGGTCTTTGCTTCTGTCTGGCTACGGGCTAAGCGGACTTGGGCTAATGACAACCGCGGCATCCAGACTACCCTGAAAGCAGGGTCAGGTTTGCGACCATCCATGGTTCTCGGCTCTGCATAGATGCCGTCAACGGCTGCGCTGTGCATCAACTGCGTGGCGAATGCTTCTGTGGTGCGGACCTGGAAGGCAAACACCTCTGCCTGACTGGCCTGGGCTCTTCCTAACTTAGCGTCCAGCATTTGTCGGTCCCAGACATCAAGGATATGGTCAGCCAATGGGAGTTCGTCGACCTGCAGGATCGGGTGGTCGAAGACTGCTTTCACTGGGTGGGACAGAAATTGTGTCCATGATCCAGTCCATTCATCCCTATAGACCACAATCTTGAGGACTTTTGTTTGGATTTCTTCGACTGCAAAGCTTTCTGTCGGCACATGACGCAGAACCCGTTTGGCCCCTAGTTGAAGCATGGCAGCAGACACTAACATCGGTTCACCTGTACCTGAGGCCATGGCCGGAACACGAATATGCTCAACCTGGGACGGGAGCCTGCTGTCTGCGTGATCTAAAATCAACAACGCCACACCCTCAGCTGAAATCGGTGCGGAGAGACTCAGCAGGTGTTCTACATCCTGGATGTTGCACAATGCAATGCCTTGTGCGTGTGCTTCAACTTTGTGCAGCGGGATGGCCGACAATTTCTGTCCATCTTGTTGCATAAAGATCGAGTCCGGCAATTTGATCTGGTCTGCCGACGGGATGACGGGCGGCTTGTTGCTATTGGCCGTCGGCTTTTTGTTCGACTTAGACCCGAAAGGCTTTGCACTGGCGAGTCTTGTCTGCACAGCCGCATCGAGTTCCGAGGCCAGCACGATCCTGATGGGTGGGACAGCTTGGGATGCCAGCGTCTTGAGATCTTTCCATGGTTGTGAACTGGCAAGGGCTTTTGTGACAGCGTCGGCTCCTAGCTGACTAATCAGATGGGTGGCACATGTGGACAACCTCTCTTGGCTCACTCCGTGCTGCTTGAGTAACGACTGCAACAACAATTGATCAGGCTGTAGTACCCCACCCAGTCGCAGGCTGTGCCCAGTCATCATGTCCATGGTAATGGTGTGACGAGCAAATGGAGCTCTCCATTGATCCGCCTGAGCTGGCGTGGCTGCCCGTGGATTGGTCGTGCCGATGACATGTGCAAACATCCAATTTACCGTTTGGAAACCACAGTCGGCTGAGAACATCGGGCTGCATGAATGTCTCAAAGCTAAGGTCTCCCAAACCGCATGATTCGATGATCCACGGGCGGATGTGGCGGTCCATGTCATGTGGAAGGAACACTGTGCAATGACCTTGGTGGACATGTGCTGCCAGTGGAATCCAATGGCTCAAAACCAAGACAGGGGCTAGAAAGACCTGATGCGATGGGTCGTCATCGTGGTCATGCATACACTGGAGCACCCATGTGGCAATCAGTTGGTCTGGATCTTCATGTGCATCGATAACGATGGGTTTGCTTACATTGTGTCCTTGACTGCGGACCAGCGAAGCATAAAATTCCATCTCGTCAATGGCAACCAATGGACCTTGGTTCAGCAATGCATGGAAGCGATGACAGGCATTGGTGGGCAAAAGAATGGATTGCTCTGCATGGACCAGATTGCACTTGGGAACACTATGTGTGGCTCCATTGTCGATGACATACCATGTTTCCGGAGTCAACAGACTTTGCAATGGCAGTGGAGCCCCAGTGAGTGTGGTCACTACGATCGGCTGCACGAGTGGCGACACCCCTACCTCGGCTTGAGACAGCTGTCCTACTGTAGCCCCTTTACCTACTTGAATGCGGATCGGCACACAATCTTTGCTGCACACTGTGATGGAAAAGCTTTCCGATGAGATCAGGCGGAGGTGCTCTGTCTGATTCTGTGGGTCAATCTCGGCATCGATCGGCTGACGGTGTTCATTGCCAGGAACTAAACTACGGCTTTCCAAAGCTTGCGTTTGGTCGAGATCGGCTGTTTGGCAGTCCTTTGTTTCCTTGATCCCTAAGCAACCCCCTTTTCCCTTTCCACGAGCGACACCTTGGGTGTGCACAACTGCAGGAATGGGCATGCGTGCATTGATGTGCTGCGAGGGCATGGTGATGTCTCGAACCTCCTGAGGTGCAGGTACCTTAGTCAAACATGCCTTGTTCGGCTTGTTGGCAAAGAACTCTAATCCTCCGGTGGCTGTGACGACATTGTCTCGATGGCTGATCAAGGAATCGGTGTCTGCTGATTCAGCCTTGCGCTTGGGCCCCCCCCCATACGTCCGATTCGGTTCACTAGCGACCGAAGCGACGATTTGCGGCATGGATGGTGTCCTGACGTCAGTCTTGCATCCGAACCTAGCGAAGAAAGCTTGTTGAAACAACGCTGACTCTTTGGTATGAACGAGTGGTGCAAGCATGTTGTCTCTGGCTGTAAAAACTTCGTTGGCCAGGCCTACCAGGGCTCGTTCAGCTAGAGCCGGACACGATGGGACCCCAAACACTCTATCCAAAGCCTGAACCACTTGGGCGAGGTGCCACAGAGATTGAGCTGGTGAGGCCATTTGGCCTAATGCAGTGAGGTCGAGTCTCAAGGACCTTAGGTCTCCTTGGATGTACTGTGTTGGGACCATGTGCAAGATGGCCACCTCATCAGGATGGATGTGCCTCATCTGTTGGATGTCATGGCCTCGGACTTTGGTGACCCCATTCAGCGGAATCAGTGCCCCGTACAACCCTTTTTCCTCAATGCGCCGGTCAGAGAAACCTCCGGCCCTGCAACCGCAAGCACAGGCGTGCAGTTGGGATCCCCATGCATGGAGGGCCGTTTGCAATGGCTTGTTGGGACAAATGGCGTTCTTGCCAAGACCCCCGGGTTGACTATCAAAAGCTTCCAATTCATGGGGTTTGAGTGTGAGTTCAACGATCTGTGCACTCGGCCATTCTGCCATTTTCGGCAGCAGGTGTCTGAACGAAGGCTGAAAGTCCAGGGCCGGGAAGCTCTGTATCATGGGCATCTGCACTCCTGGATGGGTGATCACCGCCCACCAACGTGTTCGCTTGGCTGGCCAGAGGTCTTGTAGGTGGCACAGTTGTTGCTGGAACTTGTAACCTGCTGCTTTGCAAAAGGACTGCAATGAATCTTGTACCCATGAGGAGTGGAACGCCTCTTTGGTGCATTCTAGAATCAGGGCCACTGGCTGGTATAGGTAGCATGCAGAAACCATACCTTCAAAGCTTCGGGCCCGTGGGTCATACTGCTGGCGTCCATCTCCGAGTTGGGAAAAAGGTTGGCATGCAAAACCTCCCGTAATGATGCATGGGTCCTGTGTGTAAGGCAGCAAGGCCAATTTCACTTCTGTACTGTCAATGTCTCCAGCGATGACATTATGCTGTCGTGCACGAAGCCATTGAACATACTTGTCATTGATTTCAACATGGCACCGTACTTTGCTACCGATCAGGTGATATCCAGCTGTCATGATGCCGTATCCTGAGCAGATGTCGATGACTTCAGTGGCTCCATCTCGGTCGATCAAGCTATGGATCATCGTCTTGGATGGCGTTGCCGTGAGGACAGTGGAGCCATTGTCAGTCGATTTTCGAGCTTCAAAGATCGTGAAACGATCACCCTTCAAATCCACTCCAGTCAAAACGAAGGGCTGTCCATGAAGTGCCGTCGTGCAGTGGTAGGCGGCCTTCTGTGAGTCCCGGTACCATGCTTTGCCGGCTATGTGAATGCCAGTTCCATCATCAACTTCCCTAGCCATGGCTCAGGGTCGAACAACGACATGAAAACGCCCCCCCGAGTGCTCGGCCCGCACCGGCACACCTGCTGGTAGGTGACTCGGGCCCGTGCCTCCGTGATGGCCTCCAACCAAATAGCGTTTCATTAGTTGGTCTTCTTAATGAGTAACCGAGCACGTGCAAGTGGTTTCGAGTGGCCAGCGGTGCTGGAGGCCAAAGGTCCAAACGAGGATCAGTCAACTTGGCTTGTACCATCGACTTTTCGAGGTAAAACGCCATTTCATGGTCTCCATTTGAAGAATATGCAAGCGACGTCTCTACACAACCTGCCTTCCTTTTTTAAACTATATCCTTTGATGGACCATTGGATTTCTCAGTTGTGCTGTCTCAGTGGGCCTTTTGCAGGTCCAGGTCGAACATTGCTTTCAAAAAGGCAAGCGAAGTCTCCATTCTGTGTGACAATTCAGTGGCCTCTGCGGCATGACACCGAATTCAATCAATCAGGCAGCAGAGACAGATTGCATTGAAGTCCATGCTCAGAAGCAGTTTGTAGCTTAGACGGTGGCATAAGATTTCAGAGGACTTCTGAGATTCGGACAATATGTGGAGGGAACGCAGCCGATGTACACAACAGGCACAGTGCGGCACAGCACAAAACTCCTAAAGAGTCAGCGATTTTTTCAGGAATTATTCTATCATTTGATATATGTCCTTGAATAAGAGGAGCTGCTTTTCTGTGCAGCTGCCATTTCTGAGACCTGATAGACCCACTGACCTCACTCCAGGTGTTAATGAGCAGAAGATAAGTATGTGCGGGTTCTTAGCTTCGAATAGGTTTATTTTATCAATCAGTATATCTGCAATTATGTACAGTATATATATATATTTATTCTACGTATAACCATAATATAACATACAAACACCACATCCCTTCATCCTGATCCCCAGTGTCCATTTTGCAAGGGTAACATGATCGACACCAGGCAACACTGTCAATCACCGTCGGTGGGAAGTAGCAATAGGTATATAGCATGGTTTCTGAAGAGTTAAGAGAGCTGAGACTGAGACTTCTTGCAATCTACTGTTCGTCCTCCCTTTACAATCGCTTCGCTACATTCCTGGCAGAAAGGCGGGGCATGGCATGGGCCTGTTGGTTTTCCTTGTGGGGCCAAGCTGGGGCGGTTGGTTTGGAAGCCAGTTCCAATTCATCAAAGGCTGGTCAGTTCTTGAGTGATTGTTCTTTGTGTAAATCTGATCCCTTCCACAATCAGAGCTCATCAAGGTCGCCTTGAGGGCAGACATCGTGTTCACCGAAAGAGTGGCTACCCCCCAGCAGCCCCGAACTAGCATGGAAGAATCCAATCGTTCGGCGCAGGCCCATTCCACTGTGAATGGTGTGTGTGTGTGTCACCCCCTGTTTCCAAGGGTACCGTTTGTCAACAGATGTTCGCAGCAGGGGGACAGAGCTCTCTGATGCTACTCTGTCCAACGAAGCTATGCATCAGAGAGGGAAGCATCCACTGGCCAT
>JAOBYK010549226.1:0-12147 GCA_025434845.1 Phenganax subtilis
ATTGACAGGTTTTATCTCATTTGCATAAAAGGGGGCGTGGCCGAAAGTAGCTAGAACCCTTAATTTCACACTACTAATTGACACACGTGCTGCTCTTTGAATCACTTCTAAAAGATTACGAAATTGTTGAAGAGGATGATTACAGGCTACAGTCCGAGCCCATGCAGAAGCCTTCGCTATGGAAAGCCATAACTACAAAGTGACTACGTTTTCTCAATGAAGTCGAATAATGTTTTAAATAAATAAATTGCATGAAACGTTTGTGTGTTCTTTATGCAAGCACATCACAAGAATCTTGTATGTTGTTTTTTGTTCGAAAAGGCGGGTGAAACATTTGCTAGATACAGGAACACTTATAACCATAATTAAAGCCCTAGTGTTTAACAGATTGTATTATTGCGTGCCAGTATGGTCTAACACTTCAAAGAAAAACGTTAAAAAATTGCAGAGTGTGCAGAATTTTGCAGCACGATTAGTTACGAATACAAGAAAATTTGACCATATAACACCTATTTTGTCCGAATTGAACTGGTTACCAGTTAACAGTACGTTGAAGCTTAAGGATGCTGTAATGACTTTTAAATGTCTAAAAGGCTTAGCCCCAACTTATCTATTAGAAAAGTTTAGTCAACAGTCGGAGTTACATAAATGCAACACTAGAGGTAAAGACATGTTACAAACTCCGTTTTACCATAATGCCTGTGGACAACGTAGTTTTAGATATAGAGCGGTAAAAATTTGGAACGATATGCCAGAAACCATAAAAGGTATAGACTCCGTAGCTAAATTCAAAGTAGCATATAGGAAATTTCTTAATAAGTAGTAGTCTAGACATTTTATAATTAATTTTAGATATCGTAACTGAGTATGTCTTAATGTTTAAGCTATTATGTATAAATTAATTTATAGTATCTAAAGATTAATGCTGAAAAGCCCAATGGGAGAATTAATAAAGTATAATAATAATAATAATAATAATAACAATAATAATTCTCTACAACAAAATAATTATACAGCAGACATAGCAAAAAGGATCAAAATGGCGATAATTTCCTCCCAGAGGTCAGGCCACGCCTGCGTATGTACCTGGTATGCACAAAAATTGTGCGCTGGAAGACTTCAATATATATCACGAAAATCCAGTTCGAACCAACCTCAACCAGCAACGTCACCTCAAGTGGCAAAGTCATCTGAGTCACGAGCATCGCACGTGCACGGCACGCACCTCGCCTGGTAACGTTGCCTCAGCCGGTAGCCTCACCTTTTTCCTTCCGTTCACTCCTTGTGACGTCACTTCCCTCGGTGGGTGTACTTCCAAAAAAACTCAAAATTTTCAAAAAAAATATATGGCACGATCACAATCATCGAGACGACTGGTTTTCACCGTTTTCGGTCGGAAATAAACGAGCCAAGTTGCAACAATACTTCGTCCACAAATTGGCAACTGGCGTTTGAGTTTTACTGTTAGGTTTGCCTGGTTTTGATAAAACGCAAATGTAAGCTGCAAATTTTCCGAAAACTAATTGTTCGAAATATTTTCTTTTATTTTCAGTGAAAAACTTTTAAAATTTAATGTCGGGAGGACTCTGACTGTTTCCTATTTTTGTACTAAAATTTTTGAGTGTTTCGGAAGTGCACCCATCGGATTGCATAACCTGCGACTAGCAACAAAACTGTAGAGTAGAATTTTCTAACCCAAGTGAATGCTACCTCTAGCCTGAACAATCTTCATTGTTATACTACTAAGTTTAAAAACAATGTATTTAGAGAACACATCGACGAAAGTAGAAGAAAACTCTCACGAAAAGACTTAGCTATTCAGCTATACTCAAGCGACTCTAACAAAACCCAGCTTGGCATTGTTCCACAGATTTGTACGAAGTCTTCTAAAAGTAGTGTCGTGAACTAACAATTCTTTGAGAAATTGTCTAACAGGAGTAATTCTTCTTGTATAATCTGCAATGTCAGTGTTTTCCAGTGACCATACTTCTTATGAATAATTCATCTCCTCACTGTTCTGTAGGGTACGTTCACTATGTCTGTTTTAAATGTTATTAGCTAATAAGTCAGTAAGAATCATAAGTCAGCAAAAATTAATATCTCGCAAGAAAATACCTTTATGCAGCAAGAAACACAACATCTGGTAAACTATTCACTGAAAAAAGCTCAACTCTCCGATATGGAAGTATTAAGTGATTATTCGAAGCTTCTAATTGTGGTGAGCCACTATCTATTGATGACTTCGACCAGTCGCTCAATGGCCTATTTCGTGCAGTTAAAACAGCTGATAAACCCTAAAAAGCACATTGCATGCCTCTAGAATAGGCCTAGGTGAACATTAGCAAAAAGATACGAGTAATGGTTACCTGCACTTTCCAATAGATCCCTGCATGTTTCTTTGTATAAAATTTTTAATAACTTCGAACGTGCATACAAGCGAGAAAACATGCACGTGCAATACAATCGGAAAATCTAACATCCCCCTCACTTCATCTCGACGTAAATCGATTTTGTTGACAACACATATGTCGTGCAAAAGACTGGGGAAAGTGAACTCTGGAGAAACCTTAGCTCATGATTTGCCATCGTGAAAGCTAGTGAAGAATAGTTAGCTTCTTTCGGCAGCAACAAATGCTCTGATTGTTCGAAAACGATATTCCCCCTTGTTCATTTACAGTAAGCCCATTGAGTTTAACAAAACCTGACTTAAGTCTATGCCCTAGGTTCAACCTACCTTTGAAATTTTAAATTAACATATGTCGAACCCAGATTAGACAGTTTTGAACCACAAAATAGAGTCCTAATTAAAGCAAACAAAGTTCGAAAGGTCGTTTTTCATTTCAGCCTAGTATACCTGAATGTTTTTCTTTGTTTCAAAGACATTCGCTTTACTTTAGGTGCTCACAAAACAACGAAATACGCTATGCTTCAGTACAGTTACAAGAAAATAAAAGTTACTATAAAATCTACAGTTACAATAAAATTTGGAATAGTCTCAACGAGTAGAGTAAACTGAGCGTACATGTTTTCATCTTTGTAAACGTAAATAGCTACCTGCACAGCATCCTCATCGCATTTCACAGTTGCCACATGAAGTGGAGTTGTTTGAGAGAGATTGGGCAAATTTGGATCGGCGTCGCTGCTTAACAGTAACTTCAATACTTCATGTTGTCCGTAAAGAACAGCTAGGAAGACAGGAGTGTGACAATCTTCATCACGAGCATTGACATCTGCTCCATTTTGTATTAATGAAGAAATTTTAACACAATCTCCTGTCAGCACCGCTTCGTGGATTGGCAAAGATGTGTTCATATTTCAAGGATATTTTCCTCTTGAATTTTTCGAGTATGCCTTACAGACTTATGGCTGGTTGTGTACAAGTGAATTACTCAAGGTGCTTGTGTGGAACTTTTCAACGTCGGAGATAAGGCAATCCAAAAACCCGTAGGCCGGAATATCTAAAATAAATTAGACTTTTTCAAGTGAATTTTCAGGGTAACAAAACAAGCATTACGCGAGATATCGAATCGTATAAATCAGGTTTAGATACTTTATTAACCCTGGAAGACATGTCCTGGCACGGAATTAAGCGAAAATTACAAAACGTGGTAAAACAACAGAAAACGATCAAATATATAAGTTCCATGAAAATTTTTTCATCCATGGTGTTAACATAGATTTTGAGGTTGCTATCAAATATGATACTACAGGCTTTAGTGGGAAAATTTTTCGAAACACATGCAAGGTTACGCAATTGTTATATAAAAAATGATAACAACTACAGGAAGCAGGGGCGGATATAGGGGTAGTCAGATGAGTCACGCGACTAAGGCACAAATTGCGGCAATGGCCCAGGTCAAGGTTTTCTAACTGCAGTCAGTGAGAACTACTAAATAGTTGTTGCATGAAAGTTGATAACTCATAACTGGAGCAGTGACTTACTGAGCCCTGAGTAAAAGAGTCATAATAGCGGTAATCCGCTGGAATTTTGCCTTATTTTCGGCAGATTCCAGCCATTTGATTGGCTGAGATGGATCTTGCCTCATCTTTGCGGGGATCTACCTTATTTACGCCTCCAGATAAGCGTCCTGATCGGGCAAATTAAAAAAAACCCTGAACTCTTATTGGCTCGATTGTTTTGCGTCTTAGCTTGGCTCCTACAATATTACAGCCGATTCAGATTGAGCGTAACGGAAGTTTTTGTGCAGTTGTTGTAGGCGTTACTACGTGACGTTGCTAGGCAGATTGACAGGCGTTTCTAGGCATACAACGGTTACGTTGTCTAAAAGTTTGATGAATTTCAAAATTTACTTTGTTTGACAAGACAAACATACATTTTGCGCTTACGGGGCGCATAAATGCATTGTGGTATCCAAAGGGCGAATGGTTTGCAAAAACTTAGCAGTTTTTGTCAGAATTAATCGAAAGAAGTGAAAATTTACTGAGATGTATATTTACTTTGTCTAGACAACGTATATTTTGGCATATCTAGAAACGCCTGTCAATCTGCCTAGAAACGCGCATTTACCTCCCTAGAGACGCAAAGTTGCAACGCTCACAACAATCGTCACAAACACGTCCGTTAAACGCTCAACCTGAATCCCCTGTATTGGTTTATTCACTGCAATAATACATGACTGAATTTTGCTCCACCTGACTAATCAACTCATTTGGGATTGGGAATATCGCGCCGCCTAGCCTGCAAGTTTACAGCCTCTGTGAGCGCAGCTTTGACCGTGAAGGTTCAAAACGAGTGGCAAAGTGAAGGAAATTATATAAGAAAGTATATCAGCGAGATTACAAGTCTGTAAAGTCTGCATTCTCGAGAACTGATCTGCAATATCGTAAAGGTATTGAAGCTGATTCCAAGAACCCAAGAGTCGCTTCACCGAAGACCGGATTACCCCAAAGACCTCTTTAATCTCTATTGTATTGAGTGCTGTCAACAACACGAGTTCTTTTCTTGCGAGAAATTTCGGCGCCGAATCGTACAACCCCAATTATACTGGGGATAAAACAGCGTTATATAGCCGCAAGGTAAATGTACAATATTTTACTTGTTGGTAATTCGTCTTGTGATCTGTGTCTGAGAGACAAAATCTATTTGAATAATTTACGTATTAATGCGGTGATCCTGTCAAGTGATTATTCTAGTTTACATAACACGAAGGAGCGAGCTCCGTTTTATTCACGTTTTTGTGAGCAACTGAGCTCACATTAGGGTGTTTGTTATGATGCTATGATTGCTATCTATGTTTACTACTTTACCTCACACTGCATGCCAAGGCAATGCACGTGGCGTGCATGTGTAATACGGATCTATGGTTATTATGGTTATGAACTTATGATGCTCTGTTCAAACGAAAATTGACAATGTTAACTTAGTTTTCAATGCTTATTTTCATGGGACTTTATTGTTTTATTCTTACGCTTTTGGCCTTACGCAAGTTGTGCTAAACATTTCATCATAGCAATAGTAGCCTTGTGTATAAAACTAGAAAAGACTACAAGAAAGCTGGGTTGATATTTAACACACGGTGTATATTAACTGATTTTACTAAATCAACTCACCGTTTTAGCTGGTGAATTATGACCTAAAAATAAGACAAAACTCGTTCATCTTGACTTTGCTTAACTTTTATAACTGCTTTGGTTTTCTTTGTATCACTCAATATGCAAATATCATATGTATATAATATAGTAAATCTAGTGATGATATCAGTTAATAATAATTGGTAATATAGTCACTGTAAATACCATACTATAATAATTATAATGAGAACAAAATATGAATAATAAAGTGAATAAGTGCAGTCGGAATGGGTGTTAGAATTTCGGAATTAGGTCAAGTGGGGGGGGGGGTGGAAGGTGTAAAAGGTTGGAATCGACTGGGATTCATATGGAAACTGAGCACTATGACATGTATAATACGTGGCCTGAAGGCAGGTGCTTTCTCCTTGAAACCACTCTCCTCATTAGATATCAGAATAGGGCAAACCATTTCGTGAAATCTCAAGGTTGCCTGTTTATATTATGTTTTTCCTCGGCATCATGCAGATGAGCGGCTATGTTCGTGGAAACGGTCATTTTAGCGCTTCGTATTAACACCTCCCCCCTCAGAAATTTTTCGCTGAATTTTCATGGACGAAAATTTTGAGTAAGGTATAAAAAATCCTGGACCCACCCTTGTTAGGAAGACTAGAAATTACATATCGCTAACTTATCATATCTACTTAGCTACAATTTACAGGGCATAACTGACGAATATAAATAATGTACACTCGTCGCTATGTCCCCACAGTTTGAAACCCCACTTGTTAGGTTTTTCAGGCATATACACTTTGAGACCAGATTTACCCTTGAATGGAACAATTATTTCATCAATGAACTGAAATTGCTTTGGAGGGATTTGCTGAAAGTTACGCCTCATCTCATCAATCCAAGGACGAAGCTTCCACAACTTATCTTTTTTTACGTCATCGGTGATCGCATTGTTATCAACAAAATGCAATCATGCAAGCAACGATCACGAAAAAGGACATAGGAAATAGGCTGAAAACCCAACTCACTTACCCAAAGGGAGAGCAGACTAGGCATTTGGACAAGCCCCACTTGTGTCAAAATATATGCCAATTAATTGTTGGCATTCCTGACAACTAGTGTTTATTGCGTGGCCATGTTTCCCAACACTATATGGATTTGTTTCATTGACCATGGACTCAACCATTTTGTCTGTTATAAACATTTTGAACAAACTATATGGTGTTACTTCACCATTGTAGTCAGAAGATCAGGAAGTCTGGTGTTGCCCCGAAATTTGATGTCATTTGGTGGTTGGAAATTGATATTGTGCCACTTGCATTTTTCTGCTGTTGTATGACTGGCCACTTTTGACTGCGGAACATCATCATCTTACTCCCATTCTCTTTCTTCACATGTTGTTTCAGCTGTACTATTACTTTTATCCATAACATTAATGTCGTCATCATCTTCACTGTCAGGTTTGTCACCATTTGATAATCGGTAAGAGCAGCATCCACTAAATTCGTCATCGGAATCACTTTCAAACACTTCTATCTCACTATCACTGCCTGCCACTAATTCAAGCACATTGGCTAAGCTAATATACAGTTTTTCATTAGCATCATGAAATCTTTATTCGGAATAAGTTTTATTTTGTTTATGCTGAAATTATCAGCTCGTAGTGGTTTTTAAGCTATATTGCTTCTATTACTGTTACAAATAAAAATAAACGAAATAATGCAAAGGAATTTGAGAAACAAATTTTACTAAGACCACATGTTTACAACCGCCAAAGCCTGTGGTATCAAATCTGATACCATGTGAATAAAAGCAACTCAGAGAAAAATTTTATGTACAACTAGACAAAAAATGCAATTAGAAAAGTCTTGATAACATCATTTAGATAAATGGCTAAGAAAAAGTGCATATTTCTTACCCCTTGCAACAAAATAACAAAGTTTTCCAGCAGCCATGTTTGATTTCGTAATTTTGTCTCTTCAATGTTTTAGTGTCAGCGGTTGCATGCATAAAAAGGTTACAACAAGCGCTTAGTCATGTAACATGAAGTATTTTGGTTGTTAATTAATTCACACATGTTTTTGCTAATTTATTTGTGCAGTGTCATTAATCATACCACCAGCGTTCCATGGTTAGTCGATTTGATCTAGCACAATACATCACAAAGGAAATTAGGTTTTAAGTTATGAACAGACTGGAAGATAGTGACCAGGATCCCAATGTATAAAACTGTAGTCAAAATTAACTACAGTCGAGTACGCACACGAACCAATTAGAATTGCGTGTTCATGATTTAACTACTTTGTTACTATTAAATTGTAATTACAGCTGAACGTAGATATATATACATCTTGAGACAACATTCGCTATACCGTGATATATTTAATTGCAACGTAACTTCTTAGCTGGATATACACAATCGAAAATTAGTTTATTCCAGGTTAGCAGTAAACAGAATGGCAAGGCGGTGTAGTAACAACAAGAGTTAGCAAGCGTATTTATTGTAAACTACTATTAAAGCGGTTCTCTGCTCTCCCATTAATGCTTCCAGTGATGGTTGCAGTGCCCTCGCAACTTGTATGTCGAATTGCTTGACAAAACGCACAAAATTCCTCAGCTGTCAAAAAAAATAGGCACGATTGGGCATGTATGTATTCGTTGCACCTCGTTAGAAAAGTGGGCTTTGATGAGTAGAGCTGAAAACAAAAACCGTATGCAAGGGCCGTCCTCAGGATATTTTACAGGGGGGTGTCATATCATCAAAGCCGACTGAACGACGGACTTGTACCGACTGCAATTTGGATGAAACCTTGTCAAGTTTCTGTTGGACCGGTCTAAATAGTAATTAATGAGCAACGCACGTTAATGTCGCACTCTCAACGCAGAATAGAAACAGGATGACATAGTGATATTAATTCTTTTTATCGTTGTCCGTTGACTTGTCTGCCGACTAAAACAAAAATTCTACCGACTGAACTTAAGAGTATAATTTCGGGGAGGGTGACAACCCCCAAACCCCCGTAGCTCCGGGCCTGCCCTATGGTGTTGGGAGATCAAGCAGATACGGCGTGAAAAATTTACTTTCTACGAAGTTTTACGTACGTAGGTACCATGCCATGCATGTCATTGAATAAAACAGGGAACTTTCACTGTACACATTTCCATAGTTGCTTAAAGTACCAGCGTTTGCGAGTCCTCATAGTACAATTTGTATCAAAAAAACGAGTAACTAATAAAATAATTGACAAATTCGATTGGCACCAATGTAATATCCAATCATTTGGCTTTCAAATGACGTTTTGTGCGTTCAGTTAGTTAAATAATAATGGATAACAGCTTTCGAGAAAAAGGTCACTAAAAATTACAATTTTCCGCCGATGGGAATTTGACATATTTCCTTGAAATTTGGTTCCGCAAGGCTTTGGGAAACTAGCAATCAGTATCACTGAAATGCAAATTCAACGCATGCTTGTTTGCTTGATTAATTAAGTATTTAATGTGCAGCAGCCTGTTAACCTTAGACTACACTTATTTTGATACACACTGTATTGTTGGTACATGCATACGCCCACACAAATTTGCAAGAAGTGTCTATATTTGATTGTTTTGCTTTTTCTATTTTTCTCATGTACCTGGGAACACTCAGCATACAGTCGTTAGTCATTAGGTGATATTAAGCAGAATATTAATGCAAATTCATACGCTGTTAAATATTTTTAAAAGAAGCAATAAAGTATAGTGAACAACATAAATATCTGCAAGTAGCATACAAAATAGAGGCATGCAAACGTGCGACAGACCACTCATAAGTTATTTTTAGAGGACCGATATCTTATTGTTTACATAAAGCCTCCTTAAACGCCGAACTTTGCCTGAGTTGAATGCATTTAATACAACAGATAAACAGCCCAACTGGCTCATTGCGCAATGTCTTGTATGCATTCGACTCATGCAAGTTTCGAGCGTTGTAACAGGCCTTATATATCAAGACTACGTAACAGTGCTGATGTCCTCTGTGCTTTGCTGATGAGTTTGAGAATCATTCGGAGCTACTGAGTATGTTCACAAAAGACCGTACTTACCAGGAGACTTGTCCCTGGGAATTGCTGACTTTTTCCTGTTATGACCACCGTTTACCAACTAGCACTTTAATACCAAATTAATATTGGTAGAGAAAGAAAAAAAAAGATGATGACTGAACAGACTTGTACAGTGTATTGACTTTGTCAGTGTGTCTAGAGCGTATAAAGGCTTCCCAGTGCTAGTAATGGCCTGCCTTGGGGGTCCTTGTAGTATATGACCCAATGGTAGCCTGCAGCGTTTATGTTATGACTGGAACTATGTCTGCTAAGCTGTTAACTTTGCTTATTACATAACCCCATTTAACAACATCCTTCCTAATAAGGCCATCCGGTAACGTTGACGTTAGACGAACTCTAATCCCAATTCTAACTATATCTCTAAATCTATTCTTAATTCAAGCCCTCAACCTTAAGTTCCGATGCTTCTACTCCAGGTATTCGACTTTAACCAGTTCTTTTAAAAAAGCGGTACAACAATAACATTATTAAATTTTCAGCAAGTCACAGTACTAATGTGACCAGTAAGGTCACGTGTGTAGCATTCGGTAACACTGTACCAACACTAAACTCACATGCAGCAGGGTAATGTCAAGAAGTTGATGACAAGGCTTCATGCCACATGACAAAATTTAAAGACCAGAATGAGGTCCCTTGAATAACGCTATTTTAAAAGCTGTTCATAAAAATAAATGGAATGGCCAATATTGTCAAAGGATTATCCATCGTTTGTTTAGAAAACTTGTGCCGGCTAGACGTATTTCCAGTGAGGACGTAAAGAATGAGAAAGCAGTTAATATCTCTATGTCTATTCCGAAAGTAGTATCCGAGGTCAAGTCGCGCGCGATCCTCGCGGAAACTCCTCGTGGGCTTCAGGACAGGGGGGATTAAATACTTTCACGCAAATTTATTTACTTTATGGTTTGCTGTGGAGGAGAACAAACGTTGCGTGGAAGTACTTTATCCCCCCCTGTCATGAACCCACGAGGTGTTTCCGCAAAGATCGCTCTCGACTTGCAAATTATGTTTAAACTTGTGCTTTCAATTTTGATCTTTCATGTGGTATGGGAGGTTTTTTTCCTTTCGGGTGGCAATAATGTCATCAATTTTTCTAATGGGCTACTCTACAATGAAGTACTAATGGTTGCTGTAATATAAACATACAAACGAGAGGATTTGGCATTTATCGGCCGAGATTGCAATGGAGGCATATTTGATCAGATTTCGAACGACACAATATTGAAGAGAAAGTACCCTGCACTGCCTTAAAACTTGTCGAAACTTGGTTGAAATCTTCTTTAGTCATCTACCGTTATATAAAAGTACAAAAGTTGGATGTCGCTTGCCAGGCTCGGCGATAAAAAGCGAACAAGACGACAAAATACGGCTAAAATCGTGTTTCTTGGGGAGGTGAGTGAAATAAACTGTATTATATGTAAACAAAACAATGTCAATCCTGATGAAATCTAAACTAATTATACTAAATTAAACAAGGTTTTTCATCCCATGATGATTCTTTTTTCACACGTTCAATTGCAATCCCAATTCCTAAAGTCTCAGTAGAAGATGATCTGAGACCTATATTCCTAACACCACAGATTTCAAAAGTTATGGAGGGGTTCACCTTGACAAAGTTATTTTCCCAAATTGAGGATAACCTTGATATAAACAGTTTACATTACCAGGAAAATCCACCACCCACGCACTAACCTACCTCATCCACCGTATGCTATCTGCTCTTGAAAACGGTTCCTGCTCTGCTAAATTATTTTTCGCTGACTTTAAAAAAGCGTTTGACCTGGTAGGTCATAACGTTGTTATACGTGAGCTGGAAAACCTTGGTGCACATCCTGTTATCGTGATGTAAATTAGGGCCTTTTTTATTACAGCAAATATGTGTACGAATCGACAACTCGTACTCGTCGTTGAGGAAGATAAATTGTGGCTTACCCCAAGGAACAAAACTTGGCCCTCTGCTTTTTGCAGTACTAGTGAATCCATTGCTCAGTGATTGGCCAGAAAGAGTTAAATTTATGGATGACACCACTGCTCAGGAAATAATTCCGCGATGCTCCTCCACCGTTCTCCCAACTATCCTTAACAATATATCTGATTAGGCCAAAGAACAAGGAATGAAGTTAAACCCGAAAAAATGCAAAGAAATGGTTGTAACGTTTCTTCAGTATAACTTCGCTGCTAATGCCATCTTCCTGGACGGCGATGTGGCGGAAAGAGTTCCCTATTTTAAGTTATTAGGTGTCTGACTGACTGATACCCTCTCGTGGGATATACATGTGGATAAAATCTTAAAAAAAGCGAATTCACATATCTACGCTTAACGCTTATTAAAGCAATCTGGACTCAGCCCTTTAGACATCGTTCAAATTTATTGTACTCTTGTAAGATCTCAGTTGGAATATGCTTCCCCAGTTGGAATATGCTTCCCCAGTATTTTCGTCCAATTTCAATATTACCAATTATCAGCAAGGTTTTTGAAAGAATACTATACGAGCAATTTTATGATTAT